>VTPC01007879.1:19693-41137 GCA_011009095.1 Ignelater luminosus
TTTTACTAGTAATAAAAAACACAAAACTCAGACAAGATTTTATGTTGTGGGAACGCAAGATTGTAGAATCAAAGATAAAGAAACTAGACAGCAAAGCAAAGATTATTATCATTTTAGGAAAAATATAAAGTATCAAACAAGAAAAAGTTTTTAAATAATATTTGAAGTCCCCGAGGTAGTGATTCATTATAAAAAAATACGAAAATGTATTTTTAGATTCTGAATGAGATATTCTGAATGGTATTCATCCCAATCAATTAATTAATTAGATACAGCGTACTAAAAATTAATATTATTTTATTCTATAAATACGAAAACCACGGAAAAGAAAGAGGTGTATAATTATTAATAATATTATTATTATTAGCATTTCATCAGATCATTTTTCTAGAAGATTGTAAGGGGGATATTTTATTAATGTCTTTTTCAATCTATATGTAGTCTTTGCTAAATTAAATGAGAATCCGAAGGAACTAAATCGTTTAATAATTGTTGCGCATTGTATGTTTCTATTACAATAGTATTGTAAATTGAAAAATACATGTAGTATATAAACAATTTACAATACACATTATAATAAAACTGTAAAGTACCGTAATCATTATGCAATTTAGATCTTTCAAGACTGTACTGCTACACCTACACAGTTTTTACTAAATATTATATAATTGTCTGGTTATTTGGTTTTTCTATTAGAATTGCAATTAAAACAGTCAATACCAGGAAAGATGTTAAAGGAAGTCTTCAACGGCATGTATCTTAGCATTCAATGCCAACTTTCACAGAAAGTCAAGTTTAAACCACAAGATTTTATATGTCCTATTTATTACGAAATTTCGGTAATATTACATAAGTAAATACGGATATCTTTTCAATTTTTATTGGCGAATAATAAACAGTAACATGTGTCAATAAATTGTACTTTTACGTATATGCATGCGTAATAAGTAATAACCTTTTAAATGCACTTGCAACAATAATAGTAATTTATTGTAAGAGTGTTTTAGACAGCGTTTTATCTACGTAAGAATGTTTAAACGCGAGAACGCAGTTTGAGCATTTAATTTTCATAAGTGGATAAAACGTGACTAAAACACGAATGCAATACAATACAATTCACAATCACAAGCCTAAATTATTCGAATTTAATAAAAAAAAATAAACCGACATTTAAATATAAATGTTAATATCAATAAGTAACAATGCAAATGCGACTAAAACGGGAATGCAATACAACGTTTTATCCACAACAGAGGAATAAACTAACTTTATTCCACTAGTGGATAAAATGTTAGTTAAAACGGTTCATAAGTGTGGCTAAAAATCCAATTAAAGTTGATTGTGGATAAAATATATTCCTAAAACCAATACTATGTATTTTCTCTAAGTATAAACTTTATACAGTTGTTCTTGCAATTCTACACCTTCATTAAAGAAGTCAGCTTACGGTGCTTCCTTTTCTGTTTAAATCTTTGTTTGAACAAATAACGACTAGAAAATTAAAGAAAAGGCAAGGAAAAAAAACAACAAGGAGATATTTTTCCCCACAAGATTTGTTTTCATATAGTAAAGGTTATTCTAATCAAAAGTTTTATGCAAGTTGAAATTGAAAGCTTAATTTCACGAATTTATAAATAAAACTAGTCTTTTACTTGCTAGTACACAGAATATAAATTATTTTTAAAACTGTAAAGAATTTAGGTTGACATACATGCTATACTAAAATTGTTTTGACTTAAATTTCTAAAACATATCAAACTAAACCAAATTAAATTCTCTTACAATTAGTAAATATTAGAGATAATGTTCATCTGCTTTACATTACATTTTCAAGATCCAAAATTTCTCTTTATTGAACTTCTCAAAATGAAACCCAGAAATCTTTTATAAATGGTAAGTATACTTAATTTAAAATTGCACATACTTGTTTTTTATCATTTTATTATTTATATGCAAAATGTCAATAACAGTAGTAGCAAGAGAAAGCTGATGTAATGTGAACATTTAGTTATATCATTGTGAACATTAAAAAATTATATTGTTATATAAATTCCTCTTCATTGCATATTGCATTAAGTAAGTAGGTAGCACTTCTTAAAATGTTTATTTAAAACATGTTTTTTTCATTTAATAACGGTAAATGATTATGCAACAAACATCTGAAGTATGAAAGTAAAGTTATGTAGGTAATCAGTCTTTTTTAGGAATTGGTTAATGACCAGACATTATACGTATGATTTGCACAAACCACAAAAATCTCAAAAATGAGCTGTAGTAGGTAATTTATTCCATTATGAGAAAACCTATATATTGGTCAAAATATTTATTATGGCTGTTTGTGTGTAGATATAGATTTTATTGTATTACTGACATTTATAAACATTAATTGTTCTATTGAATAATTTAAATTAAGGTACTTCCTTAAGTATTTATTTTTTTCAACCGGTTTCGTAGCTATGCAGATCATCAGGAAGAAAATTGTCATTTGTGATGTGCCTAGCCACGAAACTGGTTGAGAAAAATTAATAAATAAAAAATAAAACTTGAGGAAGTACCTTAATTTAAATTATCCAACACATAAAAACTTTAAGCTATGGATCTCCAATACATTAATTGTTCTACCCTTATATTATTTTATTTATTTAACATTTTGATTCAATATTAAAGTTCTCTGTCTTAATAGTTCTAGAAGCATCTGTTATGAACAGTAAATGCTTCAAAAGTTGTTACTTGGTTATATTAAGTTCGAGTCCTAATAAACTTAAGAAGTAGTAATCTATAAAGAAACAAATACAACAAAAACTTGCATTGTTGAACTTGAAACAGATCTAGGTAAATATATGTAGGTTACTGGAAGTAATTTTGCAAAATCTTTAGTAGAGTTTCAGTTAGCAATCATATTAGGATGCAAATTACCAATTACTTAATGACAAATTTAAATAAAAAGTGAATTATATAATTAGTTCAGGAAAATTAGCCCAAATTTTCGTGCATGACGGAAATAATTTATAGTTTTGCCAAGGCCAGTATTGGAACTAAAAATGTGTCCCAAAATACAAAAATAAAAATAAACATAACAAAATAAAACACGATAAGACCGACCGTTTTATACCCCAGTAAAACGTGAATAGTGCTATAAACTTGACATGTGGAAAGAAAAATCTATGGCGCCAAGAAAGCAGGAAAGAATTTATCACCTTTAGAGGGTTTTCCTTCGATATTTCCCCCATTCTTCGTCTCATATGATTCAGTTTCCCATTTATTTTCACCTTTTTTACTTTTATGAGCTTTCTTGAAGTTTATATCTTTCTTGCCCCCATATATCATGTCCTTGTTTATTGAGTCATATGCCTTTGAGAAATCTATATGAACAGAATATATAGTGGAATTTTACATTCATAACACATGTTTTAAATCTGGTCTGCCACTAATCAATTCTGTCGAAAACCACATTGATATAGTCATCTATTTTAGTTTCTGATGGTGATGAGTGATGACTGATGAGTATTCAGCTAATTGCCTTTTTTATATTGTGGCGAATATTTTGTATACAGTACCTTGTAAGACTATTCCTCTATATTAGTGCATTTTGTCTTACCCCTTTTTATTAGGGCTAAGATCGCTCTTCTTCACCCTTCTGGTATTTCTTTTCTCTCCCAGACTTCTACGATCGCTTCATTTATCTTTCATTGTAACTGGTATCCCTCATAATTAATCCACTCTAGAATTGTGTTGTTTTTCCTGAGGCTTTTCCTATCTTTTAGACTTCTTATTATATTTACAACTTCTTCCATTGTTGGGAGTATTTCTTTATTGTCTTTGTCTCTTATTTTTTCTTTCTTGCATCATCTTGATTTATTGTTGTGTTTTCTTTTACTGTGTTTAACATTTTCTCAAAATAGTCTTTCCATAATGTTAGGACTTTATCTCTTTAGGCCGTGTATTATCCTTATAGTGCATATACAGGGTGATCATTTTAAAACTTCCCACCTTGAATAACTCTTTAATTAGTGCAATTATCAAAAATTGCTGAAACGCTTCGAGTTTGTTTTGGAGGGGACATTTAATAACCTACTCTAGTCAGTTGGGAAACTTTCACCTTCCCCCCCAGCCACCCCCTCCCCAAAATTTTAAATGGCACTACCCCATGTGTGATATATCATTTTAAAGGATATAAGATTCTCAATCTTATACTTCAAAGAAAATTAAAATAGGTTATTAAACGTCCCCCTCCAAAACAAAAACAACGCGTTTCAGCGATTTGTGATAATTTTATTAATTAAATAGTTATTCGAGGTGGGAAGTTTTAAAATGATCGCCCTATATATTACTTTAGTTTGATAATCTTTTTTTCTTTGATTCACTCCCCGACAGAAATCTCTTATCCCCAACTTTTTAAATTTTACTTCCCATTTTTATGTGCATTTCTGCATGATTCTTTCGCCCTCCAGCTTTGTTCCCATTAGAATGCCAGTCTATCTTCTTCTTCCTTTGTTGATAACCATTTTTTGCTGCTCCTCTTCTTTTCCATATTTCTAACTTGGACTTAGCATAAAATCAATTGTTTGAATATCATCTCAAAAACAGAAAAGTAGTCTTTTTGTTTAAATAACAATAACATTACGTAGGTTACTAAAATAGTAAAAATGTTCATAGCAGGAATTAGCAAAATGGTTTTGAAATAAACTGAGCTCTAAATATGTACTAACAATAGTCCATAATATATAATTTATTGATTGAAAAGTTTTTTCAATATAGATACATATAAAAGTAAAAACTGCATTGAAAAAATGAAGAATGTTTATGAAATTTAAAGGAAGGGCCAAAATGTGCAATTTATAGCACATTAATCTATTTTCTAATGCTCCATATACTAATGAAAAAGTATTCCCTTCTTTAAGATGGTTAAATAACTTTCTTAGAAAATATTAAGAAAGATACACTATAAACAGTTGGCCCAACTAGTCTGGTCAATTCTAGATTATTTTATATTGATATAGATGAAATCATCAAAGAGCTCCAAGAATGAAGAAGAAAGCAGTTAAATTAATTTATATACTAATGTTGGGTAAATGTATTTAAAGATCATATTTTTTCAGTTCTTGTACTTTTAAGATGTGCTTAGTCTAAAACAGATGAACTCTATGAACTGAGAATCACCTCTCATTCATCATATTCAGCATAAATCCTATACTTGTATCTCATGATTTTGAAATAATGGGCGATATGAATAAAGTGTAGTAAATGCTTACACTTCAATTAATAAAGGATCAAAGATATGTTTTCTAATTGGTAAAAATGCGATAGACATGCAGTAAAATATGGCCCAATGCCTTGCAAAGCAGTGATGCTTCGAATACACTTTGAGAAAGTGGTCCAGAAATACCTACCTAATTTATAAAAATTTGCATATGCATTTATCAAAAAATAATTTCATTGCAAACTTCTATTATTCTAGGTTAAAACTGAGAGGATTGTCAATTGGTGCAATTGCTCAATTCAGTCATGATATGAGTCATGATCCACCTAATTATATATCTGCCATGAGAATTGGTATAAAATTAAAAAAAATAAATGTAAGTTTTACATGAAACAAAGCTGTTCTGATTTACAAAACTCCTCCAGACAGCTTTGAATTATGAGAATCAAAAAGCAGAGAAATACTGTAAAAACAAATTTTGCAGAACAATTTTTCAAATCTCATGAATGGAACTGAATTAGGACAACTATTTAATGAGGTTGTGTCAAAAGTGGCTCCAGAAGCATTAGATATGTTATGGCCCGAAATAGAACCAGGAATATCGAGACAAGTAGCTGGGGTAAGCTGTATCTTAATGTGAATAGAAATTTATAAATCCCATTACAAAAATATGTTTTATTTACAGATCATCAATGACAAATTAAAAGTATTTCAGTTAAGTGGAATAATTGGAAGACTGTTGAATTTTTTTACAATGAAACAAGGAAGAATAAACGTACATACGTAATTATTACAAATAATTTAATATACAATAGTATAAAAAATAAATGTTGTTGAATTTAGTTGTGCTAGTTTTTAATTTTTTTTATAATAAATAACTTTATATATCATGTTACATCTTTTTTTAAATGATACAAATAACAGAAGATAGGTATTGTAATTGCAATAAGAAATACAGTAACTTCACAGTTTTTAGTGCTCTATCACCTAAGTTTACCACACACAAGTAAGCAATCAATTGAATTGTATGTACAATGCATAATAGATATGTCAATATATTTTCCTCGATAAATACCCACATTACAGAATTTATATAAAGTATAAAATACTAAAAAAAATCAGACCTTTTTAAAATAACATGCAAGTAACTACTACTTAGAAATTGAAATACTCTAAATCATACATGTAAACTTAATTTAATTTTTGGTATTAATCATTATTTGCTACAATAACTATAATACAATAATAATAAAATGGCAGTTTGTTAATAGGAAGGTTACTTAATTACAAAGATAGTTGATAAAAAAACATTAAATCAATAAAGATCAAACTTTTGGTCCAAGAGTACCTACAAATTTACTACAATTCTTACAATTTACTAGTCAAAACTCGTTACACAGAATAAACTCCACTACACATCATCATACTGCTAACGTTTTCTTACGAAATAATACAAAAACAAAAACTGAAGTTCGTAACATGCATTCAATAACAAATTTTTTCATAAAGAATCCAACATTATACATTGGAACAAACATTTTAATTTTAATACTGTTTGAAATCCACTTTTTTATAATTCGTCATGTACACGTTTTTGAGTTAAAACATAATTTACTTCATCAACTATTTCAGAAGCTACTTGAGTTGTAATTTCATGACGATCAACAGGAGATGTAAATAATATTACTGTAGGATAACTTCTAACACGTAACTCTCTACAAAATGCATTATTTTTCTCGCAGTCAACTTTGCCACTTTGTACTTTTCCTTCCAATTTCTACAATAATGATTAACTAGTTGTAAAAAACTGAATAGATTAATAGATCTTTCATATATCTACCTGTGCCACAGTTAGAAATTCAGGTTCAAAGTTCTTGCAATGTCCACACCAAGGAGCATAGAAGTCAATGATCCACGGTGAATAATCTTTTCGATCTGACAATACTTTTTGTTTAAATTTCTCAGGAGTTAATTGTTTAACTGGTGATGGTAGAAAATCTAAAAGCCATTGCTTTATAGACATCACATCAAAATGTCCATTGTACATACTGCAAATAAAATAATAAGTATGAAGTTCTCATTTAATCTGAAAAACATACAGTAATTAAAATTTCCACTTTCCCCATTATTCTTTTAAAAGAAGTTTTTGTTATCTTCAGATAAAAATGTATTTACAAGTTAAAATTTACAATGAATTTTAATTTACCACAAATTTTTCAAATTTCAAAATTCTGCCAAAGTTTAAAAACAAAATGCATTCAATCTTGAGTTGTTTAGCCATTACCAAACTCCTTTGATCTGATCTCAAAATCATTTCTTACACTTTTATACAAGGTGTCCCACGACTCAACTGCCATAGCTTAAAGGTGTGTTCCTTGGATAATTTCAAGTCAAAAATACCTAATACATATATGTCCAACACTCAATAATAAAGGAGTTATAGGAGATAGCATTTTCCATAAAGAAATGGTTTGGTTAATTATTATGCATTGTTATTGTTTAAAATTAATGCAGGAAGAAGGTTGGTAAATAGTTTTTTCACATTGTCATTACAACTGATTCTTGTTTGACGTTTATCTTGCATTATCTTTGCCATTTTCACGTTCGCTAATGGCTACGTTTTCAAATCATGAATATGCCGACATTCACTTTATTTATGGATACTGTGATGAATGGGCGATATTAAATTTAAAAGAATTATGTTTTATTAATAAAAAATATGTTTAACACAAAATTATTTACATTAACTGTTCTACTGTCGCTCTTCCATTTCCACCACAGTATTCATAAATAAAATGAATGTCGGCATATTCTTCATCAAAAAATGTAGTTATTAATAAACTAACGTTCAAGTGGCAAAAATAATGCAAGATAAACCTCAAACGAGAATCAATTGTAATGACAATGTGACAAAACTATTCAACAGTCTACTTCCTGCACTAATTTTAAACAATAACAATGCATAATAATTAACCAAACCATTTCTTGTATGGAAAATGCTATCACCTATAACTCCTTTACTAGTGAGTTTCGGACATATATGTATTAGGTATTTTTGACTTGAAATAACATAAGAAACGCACCTTTAACTTATAGCAGTCGAGTCGTGGGACACCCTGTATAGTATGTCTGAAAGGTCATGTTAAGCAAGGGACTCTCAGAAGCGGTAAATGATAGAGATTCGATTAAATGAGAGGAATTGTTCAGTATCTTAAGGTCAACTAAGATCCGTCTCAAAATTTCTAAAAAAAATATATTTTCGTTTAAGCACCACAGAGGAGAAATTGAATTTCTTCATTTTTTTCATTTCCTTGTAACTTTTTTATCTGAAGAGATAGGCCAAGAATTCTTTGACAACTTTGAGCTACCTTTTTATGTAGATTATTAATAAACTATCAGATATTCAATTATACTTTTTATCTACGACTCTTCAATAATATAGTCATTATACGCGTAACCATAGGGATATAACCATACTCATAAAACACTAGTGAATTGTATGGATTATATTCACTGGCCGTGTTTTGTTGGTTGCCTATTTATAGATATAAACAAAATAGAAATTGTTATAATCTCAAACTATTTATTGTTAAAAAAAAATTTAGGCATCGTCTTCAGAGGATCCTTGTATTCCAGGTCTAAAACTCTCTTTGTGAAGATTGTTTACTTTTATTAACTTTTACATATTCAAGAATTTGGACATCGCCTTCCTCAGGGGAATCCACCTCCAGATCTTCCTCGGAAGTGTTAGAATCGTAAATAAAACGTCATATTCGACTCGTACATAATGGGCATTATTCACTTGGATGATTTACACATGAGCCGAAGGCGAGTGTGTAAACTTCATCCTCTTGAATAATAGCCTACATTATGTGCTCGTTGAATAATATACCATTAATATTGGCAAATTTTATTTTTTTTAAATGCAAGTCCTAGTAGTTTCTTTGTTGTAACTTCTTAGTTTTAAAAGATAGGTATATCAAACCTGGTATTGTTGCAAAGGAAATTAATAATTAAGATAAACCAATTATTTTGTATTTCTTCATATATTTCTTTAATTAAACAATACTTACGCAACAGTATTTAAACCTTTACTACCAAGAGGATATAGGCGAATTGTTGGATAACTTCTAATGTTTTGAGATCCACAGAGATCTGCATGTGCAACACAATCCACTTGTGCAACTCGAACAGAATCTATATGGGATACCTAAAAAAGTCAAAATAAGCTTCAATTCTATTACCATATTTGTATATTTTTCACCTGTTTTGCTAATGCATGCCACTGAGGTGTTAACCTCTGACAAGGAGCACACCATGGTGCATAAAAGTCAACTATCCATAATTCATCCTTTGGTTTATTTGCAACATGTGCAAACGTACGTTCATCCAAATTTATAACTAAGTCATATAAACACGTAACCATAAAGAATATCTCATCAAATTTAATCACTTACCAATTGGATGAATCATATGCTCAACAAATTCAACAATGCCTTGTTCATTTGGAACTCCATGAAAATGATGAACTTGTGTACCATTGTACAGTCTTGTAGTTGGATAAGCACGTATACCCTCATTAGAACATAAATTTGAATGCAGAGTACAATCAATTGTACCAAACTGAACATTTTCAGGTTCAAAGTGTTGACTAGCTTTACGTAATTCAGGTATTAGTTTTCTACAGGGTGGGCACCAAGGGGCATACCAATCAATGAACCATGTACTACCTGGTATTGTTAAATTTATTAATCTTATTAGAATCTCAATGTTAGAATATTAATAAGACATATCTAACCTTGTTTTATAATATTATAGAACTCGGCAGGTGAAAGAGCATGAAGATTAGTGGATTTACTACTATCCCTAGCAAATGCTACTATTTCATGCAATCTATCTCGTCCATGATGTAATTCAAATGCACCTCCAACTTTTAGAACACCCCAAGCTGGATAATGTGATACATGTAGAGCAGAGCAGAGATGTGCACTTCGGCCACAGTGGATCAGTCCTAAATTTAATAATTATACTATATTTACTTAATAGTGTTGTACATAAATAATATATAACTCATCTAGATAAAGATAACTAACTTAAAAGTCATCTAGATGAGGTAATACATCTCAAAGTTATCTAGTTAGAAATAATGGTATCTAGATGATAGATAAAACTAATGGAGGTTCTCTCCAGAGTTGAAAGTAAATTATCTTAGAGAAACTACTTGTTATCTAGCTAATAAGATAACAGATAAACCAATTACATTTTATCTAAGATAATATAAAAGATAACAAGAAGTTTTATGTATATAAAGATAAACGATGACAATTTTATTTAGATAATATCTAAATAAATTAATCTAAATAATGCACAACACTGCTTAACAACAGAACAAACTCAATTAAAGCATTACCAATTTTAATATTAGGTAACCACATTGGAAGACGTTTCAACTGTAAATTTAATTCCGTTGCAGGACCAAGGTAGAAGCAAATGAGCCAAGGAACATCAGAACCTAACCTCAATTGAGTACGGGCTTCCTGTTGCAAAATCACATTTTATAGTGCTTACTAATAGCTTTTATTATTCAATGAATACATACATGAAAATCATCTTCAGTTAATGCTTGTACATCTGGTAGTAAACTTAGGATTTTCTCCGTAATTTCTTTAGCATCGGATGCATCAATGCTATGGACTTCAGACAAAGTAACCGATTTATCTTCCAGACTATTACTATGTAATATTTTCCAAAAAACAATAGGATTTTCTCTATGCTTTTTGTATATTTGATCACACAAAGCAGAATCTGTTATCATTCCTACATCAATTAATCCTTCCTAAAATAAATAATATTGTGCATAAGTCACTATCCTTAGCATTATTAACTGTTTATTACAAATATTGCAGCAAGTTTTCGTCTAGTTTCGGGTTCTGGACATAAACTACTATCATCGGCACACAAAAATAACACCCATTGCTTTTTACGTAATCCTTCATGATGCCAATCATCTGAAGAAATTGTTTCAACTGTTGCTGTTACACGTGATAGAACAAAACTTTCTAAATCTTCCAACGTACGTGGACCTTGATATTTTTCACCTCCATATACATTAGCCTGTAAGAAATTAAGCATTAATAAAAATATTCCCAATACTTTCTAGATATTATCATTACATCCTTATCATAAATCAAAAGAGAAGGATATGATTTGATACCAAGCTGACGACATAGCACCCAATCCTCTTCACAATTTACTGCAGCAATACGTATGACACCTTCAAGTTCAGACGCTAATTTGCGCCATGTCGGAGCTAACTCATGACAATGATGACAATGAGCAGAATAGAAATTTACAAACCATATTTGAGTGTCATCCACCACATTTAATTCTGAAATAACATTAAGATTTGTGAGCTCTCATCTACTACCCTATGTTAGAAAAAAAAAACAGAAATGCTTACCAAAATCAGTACGAATAAGTGTTACAATTAGTGGATCATCATCATAAATACCAAGCTGATCTCGATAATATGTATAACTTTGATATTCTTTTTTCTCAAACCTATCATCGATATCTCCAAATAAATCATACTGCTTTCTTGTATCTGCATCCTTCAATACTTCATAAGCTCTGGCAATTTTAGCAAATTTGGTATCTGCCTCTTTATCATCCTGCAATTATGTGTTCATTGCAATTAAAGTAATGAACCTGCTCAGTGGCAGTTTGTCTAGAAAATTATTTCTTCATCTTATTTATTGCAACTCAAAGTCAGCATCTTTATGAATGCATGTTTATTATTGGCAGAGGTTATAACTAAGAAGAGTCTTTGATGTCAAGCAATATAAAAAACTAAGAAATCTTAATAAAATTTTGTAAGATGTAAAGTAGAATATTTCCTTCTGTCAAATTAGTAAGCATTAATAAACAATGCATAGCAGTTATTCACGCATTAGACATTTCCCCACCATACAATCCACCAAATCACCCACAAGATTCCTTAAGATATGCAAAGACACATAATTACACGCAGAAGAATATGAAGATATACTATAAATTGATCATTCAGTGAAGCATAATCCTCTAGTTTTAAGTAAAGATAGAAAGATTATGTACAGCTTTTTTGCATAATGTTGAAGTACATTTTTTTAATGAAAATGATTTAGTAGTCAAAACCACAGAATTTGATCTATTAATTATGCAAAAAAGATTTCCTAAGAGATCAAAAAACAATTTTGCATAATTAATACCTACAAGATTAAGCTTCCTATGTTAGGCTAATCTAGGTTAATCCTTTCATTGAAAAAAGTTCACAGTGGCATAGTTTTTCAAAAAGCTGTACATCAAAACCATAGAATATTATCCAAACAAAAACCACAGCCCTTTTCAGAAACATGTGAAAACAACAGAAAATCTAATAAAACAAATAAATATCAAAATAATAAACAAATGATGATAAATAAATAGACAAAGTCTACAAGAATCTAGTGTTACAAAAAAGACACAGAAACCAAAATTTTTTATAAATATGGGTATCTACTACATGGCAATGTTTTTTTTAATTAATTTATTTTCAATAATACAATGAGTAATTGCCTTTAATAATAAAGAAACTTTGTTATTCTAAATATATTGCCCTGATAACATAAAGAATCATATTATTTTAACTATCTGGAGCATTTAGGAAACAATTTTACATCCTAAATTGCTTATCAAACTTACACAATTTTTAAATATAATACATATACATACTTTATTCTTATCTGGATGTAATTTAACGGCCAATTTTTTAAATGCTTTTCTTATTTCTTTCACAGTGGCATCCCTTGTAATCCCTAGTAATTCATACAAATCTTCGTTATTTTCTTCAGCAAGTACAACCCAGGTACAAAATAAAACAATTAATAAAAATGCGAATTTCCTAAAACAGAAACTCATCTTTATAATCTTTAGAAAACATTTGGTGTAAAATCTAATGAGAATTGTTAAAAAAAAGCCTACGCTTTTAGTATAACCCTGACGTGTGCTGTTTTATTTGGTTTTGCAGGTTATAAAAAACAAGAGATGCTAGTAGTTAAAACAAGATAATGTCGTTTTACTCACATTTTAAGAAATATTTGAATATCACAGATCTATCGTTTGAGTACGAGATATACATAAATTTAAGAAACATACATAATATGTTAAAAATATCACAATTTCAGATAAGTGGATGTATTCACCCACACAAATACACATAAATCAAATTGCACATGCTCAAGCAATTCAAGCTCGGCACTGCTCTATAACAGCAGGAACAGCTGTTCGCTCCAGGAAGTATACTGTAACAACTGAGCGATAGGCAACACTTGCAGCTTCTAGCAGCATTAAATTTTAATACCATAACAATAAGTAAAGATCGGAAAATGTGCAAGAAAGACATTCAAAATATGCGCATATATATGCACTGATTTTTTATAAAATATGCAGACAAAATAAGGATATATGCAGCAAATCGTTTTAAGTGTAATAAGCTTTAAAAGTAGTAATAATATGACATGTACTTTTAATTTTTATAAAATATAATTTTCGTATGCATATCTTACAATAAATTCGATATTGTTCATAATTAACTTAACTTAAAAATATATTAAAATAATACTGGTTACTTCACATTCCTCAAACAATTAATTAGTAGTATTTTGCAAAATTTTCTAAGAGAAATCGGTGCCTACCGATGTAACTGGAGCATTCTTCAGCTTGGCTATTAATGTGGAGTTCATACCTCAATCTTCTAAATTTTTACTTGAAAAACTTCTGCAATCTTACTTAATGTTAGGTACCCCTTATTTTTTGTAGATACATAATTAAACTTTTGCAGTATAGCGGCACCTACTTGACTTCGTACTTTGTTGCAATATTCTCCAAAATTATTTATTAGATCGGTGGATTCTAAACGTGGCATATCCTGTGCTTCTAATTTTGAAATTGTAGTTGTTACGAAACAGCAATTGCATTTAATAAATGCCAACTGTTGAGGCAATTTCAAAGATTGCAGCAGCTTTTTGCATTTCTATATAGAAATGCTATTATTTGTCAATTGGAGAACAATGGTTTTTAAACTGTCAAAGTTGTTCGCGTGAAAAATTGCAGCCTGGATTCATGTACCCCATCTAGTTATTATTGGTTGTGGGGGTAGTAGTGTATTTGCATGTTGATGTTTGAAAGGAAAGGAAATGTATATTTATGGTTTTTCCCCGAATTGCGAAACATCAGTTTAGCAACCTTTCATTAGTTACAGAGAATCTTTATAGCAATACAACCGCCCTTTTTATAGAATACAATAAAGGGACTGCTTCGGACAGTGTATAATAAAAATATGTATAATTTCTCTTAATGCTTTACCGCAAATGTTAACTTGAATACACTTTAGAAAGGTATTTACTTAACATTTTCTTAAAAGCAACAATTGGATTTTGAGAATTTTTATGATACATTTAAATATCTACTAAAATTTATGAAAAAATGCATAAAATGAGCATTTTATTCTTAAATATGCTAAAAGATTCAATATATGCAATATATGCAAATAATAATTAGGTTAAATTGCCTTTAAATGATGTAATTCTTACACATTAGCACAGAAACTTGTACATATGCACAGATTAAAGAATATGCATTTTGCATAAAATCTGATCTCTAACAATAAGTTAGTAGTCAAACCTCAAACGTTTCCCAAAAATAATTGTAAACAGAAAAATAACAGAAAGAGTTCTTTCTATTTTAAATTTTATCCTTCGTACTATCTCTATTCTCATTTCATTGCTATAAAAACTTTGTACTTGCTTGAACAATTCAAGAAATTACCCTGCATAGAGCTTAGCCTGAAAATTAGAATACAGAACTAAAAGAATGATATGTAAAGTTTGAGAGAATAAAGTTAGAATTCCAATTTTAGAAGTTAGAAGGTGATTTTGCCTGTGTGATGCTGCAACCATCCCAACACTATCGTGAAAGTGCCATCTCTGAGTTACTTTTTGTCATGTTTATAAATAAAATACTTAATGAATAATAAATACTGATAAGGTTACAAATCGCAAGACTTACTAAAGTAAATATTTTGTAAAATCTTAAAAATATACCAATGAAATTTAAAACCTTCATATAATTGTTATTATTAAAAATCTTATTTAAACAAATTTATTTTTATAAATAGACTAGATAGTTACAATCTCATTGCTGTATTCAGTTTTGCAATAATTTTACTTCAATCATGTAGAAAAATTAAAAATTACCTAAATATTTCATACTGTTAAATATTTATTTTCTTATTATACCTCTCGCATACAACTGACTTGATTTCATAACTATATAAGCAAATTTCGTAACACTGTATTTTCGGAGGTGTGTGTCTGTGATGGCACAACTGAACATTGATCGCTTTAGTTTGCATCTAGGCAGATCTGCTCAGTAAGTGGCGTCACGTGGTCGATCCAGTAGCCATGGATAGTCTTGCGATGCCGCAAAGCCACTGCTGTGGCTTTGTAGCCGCACGTTGGACATCCAGGCTCCTCGAACGTCCGCCATTTCCAAATTTGGGGGGTTATGGATAGGTAAATTTAGAACACCTCCATATACAGGCACTGTGATCGATGACAGTCTGCCATTTTTTTAAAATCTCCCAAATTAACTAAAAAAAACCAATTAATAAAAATGTTTTACTGTACTAGGTATTTTTATAATTCATAATCTTAGAATTTTCAAAGAATTATCATGAAATTACCGAATAAGTTCTTATAATTAGAGATCGGATTTTATGCAAAATGCAAATTCTTTAATCTGTGCATATTTACAAGTTTCTGTGCTAATGTGTAAGAATTGCATAATTTAAAGGAATTATTATTTGCATATATCGAATCTTTTAGCATATTTAAGAACAAAATGCATATTTATGCATTTTTCATTAAGTTTAGTAGGTATTTAAAAAATTAAATTTATTATTAAAATTCTCAAAATCCTATCGTTGCTTTTAAAAAAATGTTAAGTAAATACCTTTCTAAAGTGTATTCAAGTTAACATTTGCGGTAAAGTATTAAGAGAAATTATATTTATTTTTCTTATGCACTGTTTGATGTCCGAAGCAGTCTCTGTATTGTATTCTACAAAAAGGGCGATTCTATTTCCATAAAAATTCTCTGTAGCTAATGAAAGGTAGCTGACCAGGTGTCTTGTAATTCGGGAAAAAACATAAATATACATTTCCTTTCCTTTCAAACATCAACATCCAAATACACCACTATCCCCCCAACCAATAATAACTACATGGATCGAGGCTATGATTTTTCATGCGAACAACTTTGACGGTTTAAAAACCACAGTTCTGCAATTGGCAGATAATAGCATTACTATACAGAAATGCAAAAAGCTACTGCAATCTTCAAAATTGCCTCAACAGTTGGAATTTATTAAATGCAATTGCAGTTTCGTAACGAATACAGTTTCAAAATTAGAAGCACAGTTAGGGGTTTTCTCAGAAGAATTTAGAAAAGTTTTGTTGCTTTATAAGGTTGTTGGGGGAAGTCCTCTAATGTATTAAACATAATTATCCCCCTCTTTTTTGGTGAGCTCGCGTAGTTAGAGAGAAAAATTTGTCAATTTTCTAACTTTTTTCAGTTTTTTGTAAATAGTAAAATGTTTAAAGTACTCAAAAGTACCACCCCTCTTTAAAATTGGACCCATATTTAAAATTTTGAATTCCCAGATAATAAAATATTATTCAGAATCAGGTTCCATGGTCACAGCTTTAAAGGGTAGCTAGTGTACGAGGACAGTCTCTTGCACCAGTTTGTAAAACACCTCAAATTTCAAACTCAATTATCTCGAAAACAATTATCGCTAGGAAAAAATAAATGAATCGACTTTGTAGGAAACCTTGTCTACTTTAATTTTGCACAGAATGTATCTTTTGCTAAGATCGATATTTTCAAGATATTTACAAAAAACCGAGAAAAAGTAGAAAATTGACTGATTTTGCTCTCTAACTACGCGAGCTCACCAAAAAAGAGGGGGATAGGTAGGTGTGCTGCAAAGTCGCCGGCCACTTTTACTAGGAAATGTGTATTGCATTGTTCTTCACGAATGTAAATCAGAATTATTACGTTACAATTTACTAAAGCTGCGAGGCCATACATGCAGTGCACATAATACAGTATTGGTAACATCATTTACATGTGAGGACAATCTAAAGTTGCAACTTAATATTACTTGTTATGAATTTATCATCTGAGTAGCAACAAAGCAATCAAAATCTATAATCTACAACAAATAACAAAGTAACGAATCTGCTACATTAAAAGTCTATTTTTATGAATTTATAATATTTTTAGTTGTAAAAGATATGCTACTGAATCGATACCACTTGATCTGCTTGAAGAGAACTTTAGATAATTCTATAATCTACTTCTACTTATTATAGAATTCGTAGAAATTACGAATTGTTTTACGCAAAGGCCTGATGACTTGTTTGACGTTTCTACTGCCTTTACCAGACGTTTTCATCACTGGCGGTCTTACCAGCGTATTGGGATTATTAAGTAGACCAACTCTTTAAAAATCCTTTGTTCTTTTCAAACGCCGACTGATGACCTTGAAGTAGGAGTTGGAGGGTAATACCGATATTTCGAACAGATGTCGCTACGCTAGTTTCAGGCGTCTGTAGATTTATTTATGGACTTTATATTTTCCGTTATTAAATCTCAATTTACCAAATTTATAATGGCATTGTATTAAATTAAAGAAGAGGATGTAAATCATGCACAAATATCCAAAGAAATCAAATTTATCACAATAATTTTAGACACATTATTGTTCTTGTACTCAAGTATCTATCTTCAATAAATAAACATTTAAATAAATCAATAAATAAATTTGTTGTGCTTTCATATTTATTACTTTTTTTAGAAAAAGATTTATTTTATATAAATGTTTCTTATTTAAACCTAGTAATTTATAAAAAAATTAATTTTGTTACAAATGTTTCTTATTTATACCTACATGTATTATGTACAATTATTGTTTTTAATATTATTTATCTTGTTTTTTTAAAGACAAAATTACATGCTATATTACATTTGATACAAACTTACTCACTAAATTACATTGTAGAGGTTGAAAATATTTTGTTTCTAAACTAATTACTAAATAATCAAGAAATGACTGACTTATGCTGAATTTTAATTTGTAGTTTTTCTATCCGTTGACTTGATTTGAAATAGTATCATCAATTTGTTATACAATATGCTGACAAGTGTACTATGCTTTATTTGAACCATTACTCAATTACACAATTTTTTGAATCTCCCTTTTGATTGAGTTATTTATAAAAATAACTTAAGTATCAATACGCTGTAGGTATAGTGTATTTCCACGTGTACGACACTGATCTAACCTCGCTCGGCCGCTGGCGCGGCGTTCGACCGTTGTGACATCTATTATAGAAACGCGAACCACCCTCCAATCCTGCTGGTTTGTTTACGAGCTAGTTTCCCGCTTTTTTAAGAGTTGTTTTACTTGTATAAACTATATACTATGGTCTTACGGATGTTTCAAGTGTTGCATTTGCACACCTGATCAAAATTGTACAGTCATGATGTTTATTTCTATTGCTTCTCACACTTTGAGTGACTTTTAAATGTAATGTAGGACAAAAAATTAAGCAAAGTTCTCATAAATCTAAAACGCTTACGTTTATTTAAAATTCTGAAAACCACACATCAATAAGGTAAAGTATAGAAAGTGCAATAAATTACAGTATACTCAGGCAAGTTTTGGTTCCTTGTTGTATGTTTCTGGTGCACTATCAAAAGACGCTTATCACGTCGGGATGCTTTTCTAACAGAGTGTTGCTAAGGTGTTGCTACCGTTATATCACCTCCCCGAAGACTGCTCCTTCGTAGAAGTAACGTGAAGAGGTTAGAACGCTCACGGACGCTGCGCGAGACCACTGGAAAACGCAACTGTCGACTAGATCGAAGTAGAGTGCACGGCCACACAGAACCGTGCGACCCCAAGCACATATTGTAGTTAATTAAACAAGAGTACCCACCAAACATGACAGAAGACACGAGACCAATATGTAGCAATACACAGAGCAAAGCCACAATAATACAGGCCCGGCCACTTCTAAAAAATTTCGAGTCACCCCTGGAATGAATATCTGTTAGTTTTATGTGCATTATGTACCTAATTTTAATTAATTTTCAATTCTTAAATTAGGATATCGCCACTGTTTACTTCACCTACCTGTTGGAACTTCCAAAGTCATAATGGCTCCCCAACTTATTTTTGAAAGTACCCGTTGGAGTCTGGCACAAGTGAGAACCCTGTAGAATTGTTTGTCTTTCTAATGACCTTGTTGTATGCAGTCAGCGCTTCCCTACACTTGTTTCATGTTCTGCTTTTTTGCCCTTTTAAACAGTTTTCATACTGACTCTTCTTATAATGGTTCTCGTTCCACCAAACTGTGTTGCCTACGTTCCTTTCTATTTGAGGACAGAAAGGCTGTAATGATGGCCTTCTCTATTTGTATTCTACAGCAACTTCAAGCCCATACCTATTCTTCTATTTGAAGATCTTGATTAAAGTCTACCTTGAAAGATTCTCGGTCATTTCTTCTAGGTTTACGAAATTTTGTTGTATTTAAGCGGATGTGATCTGAATAATTTGTTTTATCAGACATTTCTCAGTTTTTGTAGTAGCTGTTGTGATGTCGATAAGTAACTTCTGTCTATTGCACGTAAGAAAGATAGAACTGTTCCTGGTGTTTATGTCTAGATTATTTGTTGTAATAAGTTCAAATAGACTCTCTTCTTTCCATGTCCTTGATGGATTTTGTAATTCATTATGCAGAAAGTAAAATAATCTAATCGTTAAATCTCCCAGCTCTTTTCCGTTTACTGTTTCGGTTGTAACAGTTGCCAGATCCCTAGAATCCCTAGATCTTTTAATATTGGTACTTTAATATCCTTGATTAAGGATATGCATGCTCTGGGAGTTCCGTGAGTGCCGCTATAGATTGGTTCTTCTTCTAATCGAAACCACTTACCCTTACAGGTCCAAGGTTCTTGGATGAGGGCTATGTCACAGCTTTGCCTCATTACCTTGCAGACCACCAAGGTTGCTGCTTTGCTGCGATAAAAGCTTATCTGGGCTATTCTCATCGTCGGACTTTATTCAGCCTATTATTATTACATGTCAGATCCCACGAATAAAAGTTTTCACCGGCGGCAAAGCACCATTTACTGATGTAAATCTAAATATTCAGAGATCGTCTGGTATCTCGGAGGCTCTCATTCTTCATGCTATTCACCTTTTCGGTATAGTACGTCCAACAACTTAAAGTTTGGGAAGGTTTTTGACTCTCTAGTCTAAAACTGACTAGTTCTGTTTTTAACAGCACTACCAATCTCAGATCGCATATTGTCGGTCGTAAGTGACAATACCCAACAGTCTTGAAATCCACAGTGTTGAAGTGCAAAGTCCTCCAGTTACTTGTAATTAGTTCTTAAAACTTCAATGGATTGTAGAATTTCTTAAGAATTATCCTTCAAACAATTTAGTAAGTAATGACACCTTGTTACATCATCAACTGAAGATAAGCAAATTCAAGGCAGGAAAACTTGGTTTCAAGAAATATTTATTCTGATTTGAATTACCAATATAATTCTGCGTACTATTTAACTGCAGTTTAGTTTCACTATTCGATAGAATGTATTGTTTAGCCGCAGCAATCAAATCAAAATATGATTGTTTAAAGAAATTTCTTTCATCGTTTTCTAATTTACTTTCATCTCGAATTTCTATTTTTGTCTGAATATTATCAGATTTTAAAGAAGGAATTTTTTGTAAACGTGATTGTAGCTTTTTAATATCGATTTCAGATCTACCTTCAAAACTGTAGCAACAAATGTAGAAAATCGTATTATTTGGTTACCGACCTTTGTTTTATAATCAGTTCATGTAAAACTGCCATGTCATAAAATTCAGTGCGATATAATATAAAATGTAACTTTACTAACTGTTCTTAACGCAAATAAAGAAATGCTACTATACAGATTGAATAAAACAAAAAATACAAATTTACTTCAATTTACCTCAGTATAGTAAAGGGTTTTCCAATAAGAGGTGTTATTTTGAATAGCCCGCTATTTCGGTAGATGTCACTTTTGAAGCTATCATTTTTTGACATTTGACAAGTAGAAACTACGCCA
>VTPC01007879.1:41537-51742 GCA_011009095.1 Ignelater luminosus
GCAATTTGTTATACCGTCGTTTGATAGATGGCAGCACACGATGATAACACCAACTTCCCTCAGGAACACCTTCTGTCGTCAAACACGGGTACTTACTGAACCGCCCTCGTATTAAATTAAAGAAGAGGATGTAAATCATGCACAAATATCCAAAGAAATCAAATTTATCACAATCATTTTAGATACATTATTGTTCTTGTACTCAAGTATCTATCTTCAATAAATAAACATTTAAATAAATCAATAAATAAATTGGTTGTGCTTTCATATTTATTACTTTTTTTATAAAAAAATTAATTTTGTTACAAATGTTTCTTATTTATACCTACATGTATTATGTACAATTATTGTTTTTAATATTATTTATCTTGTTTTTCAAAGACAAAATTATATGCTATATTACATTTGATACAAACTTACTCACTAAATTACATTGTACAGGTTGAAAATATTTTGTTTCTAAACTAATTACTAAATAATCAAGAAATGACTGAGTTATGCTGAATTTTAATTTGTAGTTTTTCTATCCGTTGACTTGATTTGAAATAGTATCATCAATTTGTTATACAATATGCTGACAAGTGTACTATGCTTTATTTGAACCATTACTCAATTACACAATTTTCTGAATCTCCCTTTTGATTGAGTTATTTATAAAAATAACTTAGGTATAAATACGCTGTAGGTATAGTGTACTTCCACGTGTACGACACTGATCTAACCTCGCTCGGCCGCTGGCGCGGCGTTCGACCGTTGTGACATCTATTATAGAAACGCGAACCACCCTCCAATCCTGCTGGTTTGTTTACGAGCTAGTTTCCCGCTTTTTTAAGAGTTGTTTTACTTGTATAATCTATATACTATGGTCTTACAGATGTTTCAAGTGTTGCATTTGCACACCTGATCAAAATTGTACAGTCATGATGTTTATTTCTATTGCTTCTCACACTTTGAGTGACTTTTAAATGTAATGTAGGACAAAATATTAAGCAAAGTTCTCATAAATCTAAAACGCTTACGTTTATTTAAAATTCTGAAAACCACACATCAATAAGGTAAAGTATAGAAAGTGCAATAAATTACAGCATACTCAGGCAAGTTTTGGTTTCTTGTTGTATGTTTCTGGTGCACTATCAAAAGACGCTTATCACGTCGGGATGCTTTTCTAACAGAGTGTTGCTAAGGTGTTGCCACCGTTATATCACCTCCCCGAAGACCGCCCCTTCGTAGAAGTAACGTGAAGAGGTTAGAACGCTCACGGACGCTGCCCGAGACCACTGGAAAACGCAACTGTCGACTAGATCGAAGTAGAGTGCACGGCCACATAGAACCGTGCGACCCCAAGCACATATTGTAGTTAATTAAACAAGAGTACCCACCAAACATGACAGAAGACACGAGACCAATATGTAGCAATACACAGAGCAAAGCCACAATAATACAGGCCCGGCCACCTCTAAAAAATTTCGAGTCACCCCTGGAATGAATATCTGTTAGTTTTATGTGAATTATGTACCTAATTTTAATTAATTTTCAATTCTTAAATTAGGATATCGCCACTGTTTACTTCACCTACCTGTTGGAACTTCCAAAGTCATAATGGCTCCCCAACTTATTTTTGAAAGTACCCGTTGGAGTCTGGCACAAGTGAGAACCCTGTAGAATTGTTTGTCTTTCTAATGAGCTTGTTGTATGCAGTCAGCGCTTCCCTACACTTGTTACATGTTCTGCTTTTTTTGCCCTTTTAAACAGTTTTCATACTGACTCTTCTTAGAATGGTCCTCGTTCCACCAAACTGTGTTGCCTACGTTCCTTTCTATTTGAGGACAGAAAGGCTGTAATGATGGCCTTCTCTATTTGTATTCTACAGCAACTTCAAGCCCATACCGATTCTTCTATTTGAAGATCTTGATTAAAGTCTGCCTTGAAAGATCCTCGGTCATTTCTTCTAGGTTTACGAAATTTTGTTGTATTTAAGCGGATGTGATCTGAATAATTTGTTTTATCAGACATTTCTCAGTTTTTGTAGTAGCTGTTGTGATGTCGATAAGTAACTTCTGTCTATTGCACGTAAGAAAGATAGAACTGTTCCTGGTGTTTATGTCTAGATTATTTGTCGTAATAAGTTCAAATAGACTCTCTTCTTTCCACGTCCGTGATGAATTTTGTAATTCATTATACAGAAAGTAAAATAATCTAATCGTTAAATCTCCCAGCTCTTTTCCGTTTACTGTTTCGGTTGTAACAGTTGCCAGATCCCTAGAATCTCTAGATCTTTCAATATTAGTACTTTAATATCCTTGATTAAGGATATGCATGCTCTGGGAGTTCCGTGAGTGCAGCTATAGATTAGTTTTTCTTCTTATCGAAACCACTTACCCTTACAGGTCCAAGGTTCTTGGATGAGGGCTATGTCACAGCTTTGCCTCATTACCTTGCAGACCACCAAGGTTGCTGCTTTGCTGCGATAAAAGCTTATCTGGGCTATTCTCATCGTCGGACTTTATTCAGCCTATTATTATTACATGTCAGATCCCACGAATAAAAGTTTTCACCGGCGGCAAAGCACCATTTACTGATGTAAATCTAAATATTCAGAGATCGTCTGGTATCTCGGAGGCTCTCATTCTTCATGCTATTCACCTTTTCGGTATAGTACGTCCAACAACTTAAATTTGGGAAGGTTTTTGACTCTCTAGTCTAAAACTGACTAGTTCTGTTTTTAACAGCACTACCAATCTCAGATCGCATATTCTCGGTCGTAAGTGACAATACCCAACAGTCTTGAAATCCACAGTGTTGAAGTGCAAAGTCCTCCAGTTACTTGTAATTAGTTCTTAAAACTTCAATGGATTGTAGAATTTCTTAAAAATTATCCTTCAAACAATTTAGTAAGTAATGATACCTTGTTACATCATCAACTGAAGACAAGCAAATTCAAGGCAGGAAAACTTGGTTTCAAGAAATATTTATTCTGATTTGAATTACCAATATAATTCTGCGTACTATTTAACTGCAGTTTAGTTTCACTATTCGATGGAATATATTGTTTAGCCGCAGCAATCAAATCAAAATATGATTGTTTAAACAAATTTCTTTCATCGCTTTCTAATTTACTTTCATCTCGAATTTCTATTTTTGTCTGAATTTCATCAGATTTTAAAGAAGGAATTTTTTGTAAACGTGATTGTAGCTTTTCAATATCGATTTCAGATCTACCTTCAAAACTGTAGCAACAAATGTAGAAAATCGTATTATTTGGTTACCGACCTTTGTTTTATAATCAGTTCATGCAAAACTGCCATGTCATAAAATTCAGTGCGATATAATATAAAATGTAACTTTATTAACTGTTCTTAACGCAAATAAAGAAATGCTACTATACAGATTGAATAAAACAAAAAATACAAATTTACTTCAATTCAATTGTCGTATGTTTTATCTGTTTTGTATTCCAAATTATTGTTCGACTTTCTTTCTGGCTCTTTCTTTCTTTAAATGAAATCCGGCTCGAAGGACTAATGAAGAAACTCAAATGGTCTTTATTTTTTTCTCGAGTCTTATTTTTATTTTTTATTAGAAGTTATAATAAGTAAATGAATGTACCTGATAAAAACTGGTTTTGAAACTAAACAAGAACCATGTTTTGCTAATGAAGAAGCAATTCAGAAGTTTAGAAAAATGGCCATGAAATTGTATGCCACAGTTTTCGTGGAATAACGTTTGAGTTTTCTTGTAAAGGCATCAGAAATATTTCTGGGTAGGATTTTTGCATTTGTAATGCTGCATCGCGCCGCCTGGTTTACGATCTGTCGATTGAGTTAACTGTTTCTATGGTTGCCGAACCGTAAGGCGCTATCTTCATGTATAGGTAGATCATGATACCTTTAAAAAAGTACCCTTATTAGTGATGAAGGGTAATATCAAAAAGAAATATTTTGAGTTTATTCATGAAATAAATTCACAATACGCGTGAAATTAATTTTAAGTCGCTTCACATAAAAAAAATAGAACGAGAAACTGAATATTTATCATCTTTGGAAACATCAGACAAATCATTATTAACAGTACGAAAAAGAAGATCATTTGCCAATAATTATAAAAGGTACTTGTCCTTGATCTTTCACACGAGATAAGTATTTTAAGAAAGATTCTGTATAATTTATCACTGGCCTAATAAACAACTATATTTATTGCCATTTGCTTTAAGTTAGTTGGTAAGTATAAATTGACTTCCTTAATAAATAAATAAATATTAAACTGTGTTTTCAGATTGTTGAATGTTAAAGTTATATGAATATAAAATTACCCTTTCTGAAATACGCTTACAAAAGGTAAGATCTTAGATATCATATAATTAATTATTTTAATTATTAGTTTAAAAATTCTTTTGACTTTTAATTGAAATATTAAAATAGTTCACAAATAAAAAATACCCAACAAACCATTGTGACAACGTTAGTTAATGACATCACTCTATTTTAGTTGAATGAACGCAGTATTATTTAAATTTACGAAGGTATAAGTAAACGAGGAAGCTGCATTATGTTAAACCATGTTTTCGAGATCATTTAAATAATGTGTTTTAATAAGTAAGAGTAGTTCCATTGTTCGCTTAATTAAGCTAATTTAAAATTGACGAAATTGTTGTGTCTAAAACTTTAATTGTTAATACCGCGAAAAAGATTAATACAAAGTAAAGTTTAATAATATTTTTTTATTTGTTCCAGTTACAACAATGACATACCTACTTAAAGCTGTACTTTGTGTTATTATTTTAGTTGTAAAAAGCCGGACAATCGAAGGTAAGTCCTTTGTCATTTTTAGTAAGTTATCTAAGCCCCGTCTCAGTGAAATTGGCCCAACTACCCAAAACATGAAATTTGCTACTTTACATTATAGTAAACTAAACTATTCTTTAAAATATATTATTTTCAGTTTCCCTACATATTCCTAGAGTACTTCTTTAAACATTTGCAGTTGTAGGTACTTGCTTTCAAGTCGAACTTTTAATAAAATAATTTGGTTTTAACGAAATACACGCCCAAAACAACTTAAATGTGCACGTCACTATTTCGAAATCAAGTGTACTGTTATGAAATAGATGATAATATTTGACGTTTTCATAATTGTAAATAAGCTGAGAGTGACATTCACAGTTATTTAAACATATCTTCTTGGTACTAAGAATTAAACATGTCTCGGGGTAAAGCTGCTTTTGAAGAAGTCAGACAAGTGATCATTCAGTTTTATGTGTTAAAAGTTAATAAATTAATTCCCTGTTATTATAAAATTGTTAATTTTAATACATTTTCCTTTAGCATGATAAATTTCTTTAAAAAATACATTTTCATTAGTTGGGACGAGACAGATACATTTCAGCTATTGCGACGAATTGAGAGTTTAAAAAATAATTTTAAAATTTAAACATTTTTTGAGTTTTGATTACTAATTTACGTAGAATTTTATAATAAACTTTCGTTTTCTTAATTTCTTAAGAAACCATACTGCTAATACTTCACAAAGCGCTAATAGTGAAAAAATAAGAAAAAAAACTTGCAAGTCCTTTATATCATAAATACGAATAATAAATATTATTGGGTGTATTGTTTGTGGTGTTATAAGTTCTGCTATAAAAGTCCATTTTATTAGCAAAACCCAGTATGGAAAAGCATCATATCAGAAATACAAGAGGCCATGCTCATAAGGTTTCGCTAAAGCTCAATTTTACAATCGTCGAATAAGTATAACTAGAGTACTATTGCAATACAGTTATTGTGAAAGTAGCTGACAACAGTTTTGCTGAACTAATACAACGATTGAGAAATTGGGTCTAAATATTAATAGTGTTATTAACCAATTGCTTTTAGAAGAATAGTAATGCTACTAAAACTTAGTAAAGCTCTATGAGCTGGGCCCAAAATGTTTAAAGTTTTATTTAAAATTTTTTATTTCCCCAATATCTCGCAAACAACATACGAGATCCATTTGGAACATTTTCAAGATTTTATTATACAAGAAGTTTTTATTTTGTTGGGCAGAATTCTTTTGTTTTTAAGAATAGTCAAAAATGTAGAAGAAATTATTTGTCACTTGACCAAGCTGTAAAGTACCGTAATTTTTTGAATGCGACATCTTGTATAAGTATATAATATTTGTGGATATTCCGATAGCTCACAAAAAGAATATGTGAAGAGAAAAGGTAGGTTCTATGTAATTTCACTAAACACCATAGTTTTGGTGGAAAATCTCTAGTAGCAGATAGTGGAGGTCTGCGTAAAATGATACTCATGGTGGTTTACAACACATGAAAGTTTGAGAAACACGTACGTTTGTTATAGCAAGTAACATTGACACTAATCCTATACTGAATGAACCAGAGTTTGAAGACATTACTTTGGATTTCAATCACAGTGACATAAACGATAATAAGAAATGCAATATTTTGACATGTGAATAGGTCACTAAACCTTCTTTTGGCTTCTCTCTGCTTCTTCTAATGAAGTACCGTTAATGAGACTTAAGATTTGGCATAAAAATAAAGAATAACATCTATTGAGACTCTTGACTCTAGAAAGGTTTTTTTGTCTTTGAGCAATCACCAAAGTAAACTAGATAGCTCAGTTTAATACAGTACTATAATAATTTTTGGTAACTTTTTGTCTTCATAAATAAGGGATTGTAGCATCAAGTATATTGTCGTTTACATGGTAGGCTGTTCGTAATCCGAACTTTCTATGCATCAGAACGAATAAAAGTTTAAATAGACTCTTTTCTAGGGTTTCATCATGATTTTACTTTGACTTTGACTTTGACCATAAAAGATTAGCAAATTCATATTGTCCCATTTTTCAGTATGTTAAATATTAAAGAAGCTGGAAGCCCCATAAAGGAACATCCAAAGATTTTATCTTTTTTTACTACAAAATTATCGGGGTTCTCTGTTCTCTTCTTTGTCTATTATAGCACTATTTTGAAGACTTATAATATTTTTTAATTGTGTATGCTTTTAAGTAATAACAATAACTTTTTGTTTATAGATTCGTTAATATATACTCCAAAAAATTTTTGTGTTAGGCTTACTACCAATAAAACTGCTCTTATACAATGGGTTGAACCTGTAACAATTCGAACAGAAATTATGGCAAGTATACGATTTGTAGTACTCACTAAGCTTAAGTTATATAATACCTTATTTTTATTACAGGGTTACACACTTTACTACACAAGAGATGCTGAACTTCCACTCAAAGAGTGGAACTCGACAACAATTGGAAACAGTCCACTGACAACTATCAGGGACATCGAATTGGGCCAAGTCTATAGTTTTCGAGTTCAAGTTCGTAGTTTAGGTTTAGATGGGCCAGGACCTTTAAGTGATTTATACCATTTTAAAATGTCAAACAGTAAATTACATATTTATTTTTAATTTCTTTAATTAACGTAATTATCTTTTTCTAGGATCCAGATCATGCTACGACCACCCTAAGACATTACAAATTAAAACGTTGAATTTCTTGCGAGCATCAGCAACTTCACATAAAAGCGTTGAAGTGTGGTGGAATCTTATGTATGATCCCCATCATGTAACTGGATTTCAAATATTTTATGGTCTAGAGGGATCGAACAATTGGAAATATAAATTAGTAGGTCTAACTCAATCAGCAGAATTAACAGGTTTGGAAGAAGGAGCTAATTATACAATAACAATCGCTGCCGTTACAATTTCTGGAATGTTAGATTATTATTCACAGGAAATTACTGTTAAAGTGCAACCTGAAGATGTTCCTTTAAATTTAAAAGTTAGTGATATTAGACCCGATTCCATGATTCTCGAATGGTCTCCTCCGACTCGTTTTTATCCTGTGAAATATAAAATAGCATATGATGCAGTTAAAGATTTTATTGATTCAACTGGTATTAGACAGCACTTTAGATATGAAACAACTGAAGAATATGTTGATGGTGGTATTAAAGCCTATGCTTTAAGGAATTTAATGCCATACACAAATTACAATATTAATATAAGTGCTATTCCCATAGATTATTCTTATCGTCCTGCGGTCAAAATAACAGCAAGAACAGATATGGCAGCTCCTAATCCAATGACGAAGCCTGATATATTTGGTGTAATCAATGGTGATAATATACAAATCTTGTTGCCTAAGGCATCAGAAGAATACGGACCTGTTAGTTACTATTATGTAGTGGTGGTGCCAGAAACTCCATACGTTGATTTACCATCCAAGATATTCTCTACGGAAGAACTTTTAGAAAACGAATGGGAAGAAGGAGAAGATATAAATACACCATACATCACTGCAAAATTTTCAGGGAAGATTCCTTATGCTTTTATTCTGGGAGGTCCAGACCATGGAGGATTTAAAAATCACAAGTTAAACAGTAAAAAAAGATATAGAGTTTTCTTACGTGCTGTCGTAATAACACCAAACGGAGATCTCTTTACGGACAGCCCATATTCAGACTACATTTCTCTGGATTCTAATAAGATGAAAACTAAGTTACAACCCTTTAATGTAATTTAACGGAAAGACTGTATCTTGTATTTAAACTAGTTTAGAAAATAATTTGATTCTGTCAAGTTTCTAACTTTATGTTATTGGTTACAGATTGTCGTAGTTATTGATAGTGAAAGAGCTGTTTTCAGCATTAATTAAGTACCTATTTGTTTATTATTAATATTTTCACTATTTGCCCAAATAAAATCTGAACTCAAAAATGAAGCTTTCGGTGTACTAAGGTAAATTAATTAAGCATACATTTCCTATACAGACAAATTGTCCATTTACATAAGAAATTACAAAGAAATACAGTGATAATAGTATAGAACATGCATATCTAAATATAAAAACGCATAAATATAATACATGGCCGTCAAAAAAGACTAACTAGTTTATTTTCTAAATAAAAATTTATTTTTATAAATTACAAATTGAAACAAAAGGGTTTACTAAAGTGTATCAATGGGAGATTTATTTACGAAATATTATGTGGCCCAAGTGACCTCCGTCGTTTTCAAAACATTCTTCTAAGCGGTGGACGAAATTAGACATGACTCTAATAAGTAATTCCTTCGGAATAGTTCGAATCTCTGCCTTAATGTTTCTTTTAAGTTCATCGATTGTTCTTGGTTTTGCAATATAAACTTTACTCTTCAGGTATCCCCATAGAAGAAAGTCTGAAACAGTGATGTCTGGAAATCTTGATGGCCAGTTCAAGTCGTCATTGAGAGAAATGAGACGTTGTGGAACCGCTTGCTTTAAGACTCCCATACAAATTCGAGCTGGGTGGCTAGTTGAGTCATCTTGCTGGAATAATTTTATAAACTACAAAGCCCACTCTTTGAAACAATATAAAATATTTAGCGATTGTTCTGACATTAAATTTTTTATTTAGAAGATAAACTAGTTAGTCCTTTTTGATGGATCCTGTAGTGTACAAACAACATAAACTAGAATATTAACTAAGGAGATTTTTAAAAAATACTCACCAAATCGTAAAAGTGTTTCCAACTTATCACAATCTACATACATATATCAAATCAAATATTTATATTAAAGTATTTACATCATTCAGGGCTAAATCGAGAGAGGAGGAAAAAGTTCGTTTTATATTTAGCAAGCTAATAAACTGTCGTCCACTTGTTTTTTAGGTACCACCAATCTTTCTTCGCATACTTTTGAATGTAGTTGCCATTATTCTTTGCATGCTATTAAGATTTCTTGTACTAGTAGTCTGGTTTTACTGTCGTTGAGGTAATTATGCTTTACTTTTTGGAACCATGGAAAGCCAGTAAAACTAGAATAAAACCAGTTTTAAAATTAAAATATTTTTAATTAAGCCAAAGCGACTGTAAATAAGGCTAATAAGAACTAGAGTTTAAACATGCAAAAGTTACCAGCTTCTAGCATTGCCAAATCGTAAAATAAGTAGTAGATGATCCACAAATACCTTTAGAAAGGTCCTAATTAACAATAAGTAAGTGTAGTGAACGCAAAAGGCTCAATGTGAGGAGGTCCTAAGCACCTTAGGCTAGGGTCGTAACTCGAACAGTACAAAAATCACAAAGCAGCAATTAAGATTTTGAGGGGTGGTTTTGGCGTTGTCTATAGGAACCCACGCACACTGGTCGAAAATGGTGTTATTGGCGTCTCTGCTATCCAAAGTGATGTAGAAAATGGAAA
>VTPC01007879.1:66210-123492 GCA_011009095.1 Ignelater luminosus
CTATAGAAAACTCGGCATTTAACTTAAATTCCAGCTATTAATTCTGTTCTGTTTGTGCTCCTTGCTTTCCTGCTTGGTTTGGTAAACAAATTACTACTATTCCCGTAATACATTGCTTTATTTGGATTACAGTAAGTTGTAGCAGAAGAAGGTGTTTGTTGACCTATAAATGTTTGTATTGCTACTGCTTGCGTAGTTTTTGTTTTATTATTACATATCATAGGACTGCATTTCCTCCTATAACTTATTATGCACCGCTAATAATCTTTAGTTTCTTAATACTCCGATTAATACCAGTGTTATTTATTATAATTTGATATATCGTTTTAGTTAAGTTAGTAAAAAAAAATACTAAAAACACTTATACATCTGCTATGTTTTTAATTTAATTCAATTATTTGATGTTGCAAAATAAATATTATGGTATTACAAGAGCATGTTGAAGAGAACTTTAATGGCTTATAAAAAAAGCATAAATATTAGGAAAGTTTTAGTACTTTTTCCGCACTTACAATTAGTAGTGATAGCAGAATCATGCACTGCAGAGGTTCGACTGTCGCTTGTAGTGTATTGTAATTAATTTATGTATTGAAAATAAATTGTATGGATCATTAACAGTACAAGATGCACGCCAATTTCCCTACTAGTTTGCCTCCACTTGTAGAGTTCCCGCTTCGTGTATTTGCTAGTATGGGGAAAATGACTGGTATAAATGGAAGTGCTCGACCGTCGAAAAGGCAATTGTTGTAATTGCAGTTCCAGACAAGCATCCAGAGCCAGTTCTAGTACCAGTAAACAGTGAATATCCAGTGGGTAGTAAGTGCTCTGGTAAGACCGAAGAGTATTAAGATGCCCTATTTAAACCGTCCGCTCCATATACTCTTGCTTGTAGTCTGACTGCCGTCGCTGTCGGTCGAACCAATCCGTCGCCGCTAGATAGCTTCGATTTTCGTCATTCGTCCTGTACCCTTGCTTGTGGTTTGACTGCCAACGCTATCGGTCTAACAGGTCCGCCATTAATCAAAACATAAGACCCGCCATTTCGGCAACGTGAACGGATCCTTTATTGCTGGGTAGTTTTTAACTGGCCTAATGGGATTGTATCGTGTAGAGGAGGCGGCCCTACTCGGAACATCACTGAGCAGCTCCCCAAGTACCATACACTCCTGTGGGATACTTGACCCAAGCTCATAAAGTTTGTAACCCGACCCGCTTGGCTTGCATCCTGGGTGTGTTAGAGGTATTGCTGTTGTAGATTGCTACTTGTATTTAGTTTGCGATTGTGCATAATAGATTTGTTGTTTAGCATTTGAGTGGTTTATTTTGCTGTAACAATTGTAGCAAAACTGTTTCAACCGTTTGACCCCTGGTTTACCGTGTTTCCAAAAAACTGCCCGTGAGCTCTCGTCTTCCCACCCTGAGGACAAGGCGAAGGAGTAAACCCCCTCGCTAAATCTGGTGTTGAAGACCGTAGCGTCACCGACGCCTCCACAAAACAGGCCACATCTTTGTTAAGGCGTCATATTTTCCAACGCTTAAAAGCAAGACCACGTCTCTCATTATTAACCAACCAGAAAAAGCGTCACAATATAACAAGCCACACTAAGATGTCATGCTCTTAAAGAGCTACATTTTGACATTTTGGGTAAAGTTATCCAGTAACAACTTTAAGGTTTATGGCATAATTTCTCTGCTTAACTATGGAGGGCTATTCCGTCATATTTAACAACCGAGTTAAATATTAATATGCCGTTAAAATGCAAAATAAAAGTGGCCATAGTCATGGTAATAAAATGTTACAAGGGCGTTAAAAATAACAGAAAGTTACAATGTTGATCATTTTTATGAAATCTCTTTTTGGTTCCATTTAAGTCTTATTTATACGACCACAATTTATTTCTAATTTGTTTTCATGTGTTATCTTTAGCACATTGCTTAGATTGGTTGCGACTGCTATAAAAATCTTCTGTAGTTTAGAAATATTTCTTTGTTTGCTTCTTTTACAAAGTTATTGCCAAAAACAATCTAAGCTTTGAACATTGTTTTTCTCCAAAACAAGGTTTGAAGAAAAAAATTATGTACGGTACTACTTACTTGTATCAATTCATTTAACACTTGAAACTTTGTTTCTAAAATTTTAGAGTGATTGATAAATCTTATTTTAGATTCTCGTCCGTAGCCTCACCCATTTTGGAAACCATAAGAATAAAACATCACTTCTTATGCGTAGTTTGCCATAGAATCAACACAGCATACTCAGTTCAAATTCTCCTGATGGTATTAAAGGATTTTGTAACAATAATTACAGGATTATTTTACTGCGGCAAACATTTAATGTATGTAGGCTACATTCAAAGAGATTATTTAGTTTATTCGGTTATTCAACTGAGCTTAGCTATGGTTCAGCTAGTCGCTTTAGCTGTTGTCTGTTCTAGTACATCGTTAGAGGTATACCTAAGTTTAAATTCTATTTTGTACTAACAAAAAAAAATTATACATAGCACTTTTTCTTTAATAACTGTTAACCATTGTATTAGAAGTAACATCTTGATTGATTTTAGGCTCAAAAAATGGGTTCACTTGTACATAATACTGCAAAAATGCCTAGTCAATGTAAAAGCGAATTAAAGTTGCAGGTATAGTAATTCAGTAGATCAGATACAAGTATACTATGTGAAATATGTCTTTTAATGTTTTAGCTGTCATTCTTTTCTTTACAATTACTTCATCAACATGTAGATTTTACAGCATGTCGAATATTTGTAGTTAATGAAAATCTACTTCTTACCGTAAGTTAACGCAATTAATATCAATGTATTCATAGAGTTAATATTTATTTTCAGATAGTTGGAGCTGTTTCTACTTATTTGGTTATAATAATCCAGTTTCAGTTGCAAGATTACAGACAAATTAAACAAAATAATTGATAGTTATATGATGTATCTTATACTAAATTTTATCTTTAATGTTAATCTGTAGAAATAAGTAACACTTATACAGTAAATGTATAACGTTTTTATTTATTTAAACTATTTTTAAAATAACTGACAATGAATTGTGACAAAGTCCAATTATTATCTAGGAAATAAACAATTACTGTTTTCTTTTCTTCATTGGTTTAAACAAGATTGTTCAAATTTCGACTTTTGAAATAAATCCTTGTTTGGCCATTCTTTACATTAGCGAAGATAGTTTGAACTCCGCCGTCTCCGTTCCTGGAGCTAGTCTGCTGGCATTTCTGCGAGGTCAATATTACTAGCTATATCACTAATTTCGTTTTTGACCTTAAAACTCTATACTGCTGATGTAAAGGTGTTAACTATAAAAAAGCACAAACAGGTGCACGTATTAATATTATAACTAGACAATAAGTCTCATGTCAATATCGCACATTGCTTTCGAAATAGGAGAAAGTTTTCCAATTAAACATCCGACTTTTTTACAATTTGACATGTTGGAAGCATACTATAAGAAAACGGCAATACTAGTTATTTGATGATATTGTGCTTCTATATAACAATATAAAAAACATTTAACGTTTTTTCTTTTTTTTTTTATACCCTATGACAATACCCACAACATCATCTTGTTAGTTACATGTTACAAATGATCAAAACACTTAAGCGAAAAAGACTTTTAATTTTGGAAAAAGTTAGCAAAATCTTCTCATTAGCCTCTTAATAAAGAAATCGCTATTTTTACGGAACAGGGTGTGGTCTACAAAATATTATAAATAACAAAGCCTTTTTTTTTTCTCAAACGCAAAACTTATACTGCGGAAAATTAAGAAAATATAATTTTTTGATTCAGTTTTCTATCTACCTAAAAAAAAAGCTGATTAGATCTACAAGACAAAAAAATAACAAATCAGAAATAATTGAGTTATAAAATAAAGCCTTCATAACTTGTAACAATCTTTTGAAGCGATCAATATTCGTTCTTTGGCTACCTGTCGTCCTCATTAGAAAACACTACATTATTAACAAAACCAAAACCATAAACGTCGTATTTGAAATTCTAGTTTAAAAAATGTCAAAACCTAAAAACATATATTCCACTTTAAAATTATTATATTACGTAACAAAGATATTAGGTTTAGCTCCATTTAAAATGCGACATAATTGTTTTGAAAAATCTTTAATTGCTGTTATATGGAACTTATCACTATTAATCTTACTTCATGTTTACACATTAATGACATGGGACGTATCATCCCTTGTTGGAATGGGTTTTATGGAAATACTTACATTACAATTAGATCTAATTTCTACACAAGCTGGAATGTTTTGCGGAATTTTAGGAAACTATTTGTTTTCAAATAGAGTAAGAAATTCTCTTTTTTCATACGTTTATCTCAATTTGCACTTGTTTAGATTCTGAGAGTGCTTCAAGAAATTAATAGTTTCGATAAAAAGATGAAGGTTTTCTTTCATATAAACCTGAAAAAAGAATACCGGAAGAGTGAAATCTATTTAAGGAATGGTTTGTTGTTTACCATTGCATTGCTAGCAGTTTCGATAATTAGTTCAATTGTTATCAGTATCGACAGTATCAATAAGCAATTCTATCTGAGTGAATTTGTTCTTTATGCAGCACCAACGGTGATAAATACTTTTATAGATTTGCAATTCTGTACATTGTTGTTACTTTTGAAACAAAGACTTCGATGGCTAAATCAGAAATTCCTTGTTGTTAGTAACAATCTGAATGGTGGTTTAGTAAAATCCGATAAAAAAGTATACTCTGTTATGGAGTTGTAAGTAAAATAATTTATTAATTTAATTGCTCAAAATTGTACTCATTAGTATATAAACCAAAAAAACTGATGACATTATGTCTGATTTATATCTTATATGCAACTATAATTTGTTTAATTATTCATTTTAGAATAGAGCTTGTACCCCTGCAAGAGAAAACTCTGAGTTACATCAGTAACATTAGAGAACAACATCATCATTTGTGTACTATTTGCAGAAAACTAAATAAGGCTTATTCGCCACAGATTCTTTTAATTGTTGTACAAAATTTTATAACGGTAACAGCCGCTGCGTATTATACTGGAAGACATTTAACTCAGGATGGTATTATTATAATAAAATATATTGTCTATATTTTAATTCAATTAAGTGTAGCTGTCATACAGACCATCGCTTTAGTCAGGACTTGCTCGACTACAGTAGAAGAGGTGGTTTATTAGTTAAATCTTTCTTTTGATTCTCAATAGCAATTCATCAACATTTTAGGCTCAAGCATTAGGAATTCTTATTCACAAAGTCAAATTTTTGATGAACAATGCAGAATCTGAGTGGCAGAAAGAAATACAAGTAGAGGTAGAAATTTTTTTGTTAATAACAACTGCTTCTTCTTTTAATGCTAAACTTTATTTTTAGATAACATTTTTTTCTCTTCAGCTTCTTCATACGAATATGAAGTTTACAGCATGTAATACTTTTGTTATAGATGAAACCCTTTTGTTTTCGGTAAGTAACTTTATGCTTTTTTAGAATTATTCTTAAATGCTGTCTCTTACAGATTATTGGAGCAATAACGACTTATTTAATAATTGTAGTGCAATTCAATGAAGGATCTAGTACATAAAGAAAACTTCTGCGTAATCTATAGAGATAGAATTTAGAATAAAATTATGAGATACTTTTGTTTGAATTTCTAGATCTAAATGTAGATAGTTTTCTTGAAGTAGTATATAAAGAAGAATATAACTGGTAATAATACTTATAAGTAATACGGGAGGTGTCGAAATTATTTAAACTTGCCTTTTTTATTTTTCATTTAGTGATGAAGCAAACTTAAATACAAAACAAGTAAGACACCCTGTACAGCATTAAAAAACTGGAAAACGCCCAACGCTAATCTAACCAAAGATATCTTCTGTAAATAAAAAGTAATAAATTAGAGATCTCACTCTACTCAACAGCAACCATGTTCAACTGTTATTTTTAATTGTACTTTATCCTGTTTTATTTGTATTAATACACACATTCTTCGTAGACCGTGTATTTATTTTAATACCATTCATCCTTTTTTCTTAAACAAATTAAAATATCAGGATAAAAAACACACATCAGTTTATTTAACTCAATTACAAATTAATGTTATTATATCTGACTTGGATATGACTCTTTGAAAGTTACTCGTCGTTTAATCCAGAAGTGATCAAACTTGCCCCCCCGAGATCAGATTGACTTGTGTAAAAGCAGATTTGTCAGTAAGAACTTGAATACAAAATTTAACCAAAAATCTAATTTTTCCCATGCGATGAAGAAAAGGTTTCTCTTATGCTCAACGCTTTCATCGAAAATGCTGATATTCGATTTGTAGGGTGTCCTAATAAGTAAGCCATATCTTCTCACAATTTATTTCTTTATATTTAAGTCAAGTCGTGAAGATCTGTTCGAATAAACAAAAGCGGACTTCTTCTTTTTTAGACCATAGATTCCTATTATAAAAAAGTATTAGAATTCAGAACTTAACTACCATGACATCCTTTTATAATCGGCAAGGGTTTTTGTCATGAGTTTGAATAAAATATTTAAAGTTTTCATTTATTAAAAGTTCTGTATCCTAAGCAATTTTATTTTAGCGCATGAAACTCCTTGAACTATACTAAAGATACTGCCTTATTTTAATATAATGACATAAAATACGTTTCTTAGTTTTGTTATGTCCTGCACTATAAACTTAATACATGAGTTTTAATAAAAACTTTTTCTGTTTCTGCTTTTTATATGTAACGAAGTTACTAGAAAACCGAAAGACTATATACTGCACAATTTAGTTTTATTTTTATTTTCATATCATAAATGCACGCCGGCTGGTCCGATAAGCACATGCATTTATAAAATGTAATGACTGCTATGTAGAATGTATATTTAGGTTACCGTTATTAAAAATATACTTTTCTTAGTCATCCGGGACTGTTGTAAAGTTTATTTTAGAAAGAATTGCATTCCGCTTCAAGCCACTTTATAAAATGCATTTCTCACTACCGACCGATATTTTAATGGCAAATTGTGCCTTTATTAGTCCTAATTAAAAATACTAATTATTTACGCTCCATCGGGCGGGAGTATACTGCGAGACCATTCTCCTACTCGCCGTTTGGTCTCCTACCACGCATTTTTAAATCAGAATTTGCTAGAGAAAGGGGGGACCGACCGGATATATAAGCACATACCCGACGCCGAAAAGGCAGTGCGTTTAGTTGCAGTCTGCAAAACAGCTTTCCTGCCAGCTCCAGTCTGTTCAAGAGTAAGTATTCTGGAGGTAGTAAGTACCCTGGTAATCCGCCTGATATTTAGGTGCCCTATCCTCCACGACCGCCTGCCTTTCCTTTTTTTCCTGCACCTAGCTTTCTCCATTTCCCCACCTGGGATTTGACTGACGATCGATTCGGCCCGTCGCTGGTCAATCCAAAGAAGAGCCTCCTCGGTGTCGGCGTGAACGATAGATTCACTCCGTCGCCGCTGAATCGCTCTTCCTCCGTCCTCCAGCCTAAGGCTTGACTGTCGGCGTGAACGACAGATTCGGTCCGTCGCCGGTCAATCCAAAGGGGAACCTCCTCGGTGTCGGCGTGAACGATAAATTCGGTCCGTCGCCAGTCAAATCACCAGCAAGCCTTCTCGGTGTCGCCGTGAGCGATCGATCCGACCCGGCGCCACTGGGTGGCCTGTAGCCGTATTCCGTCTCTCCTCCCAAGACCCTAAAGGGCACCAGTTCCGCTTCCTGCCGACCCCACTAACTTGCACCTCTCCCCGCTTGCTGCACTGCTTGGGTAGGATTGGTAGGCCTGTAGTACGTAGTTGCCCGCCTGTGTATTCTAACACCTGCTTGTATACTGATGTTTATTTAGGTGCCTGCTTAATAAATGTTGTTTGGGTTTTTATGCCTTTTATTTATTAGCTCCACAGATCTCTTATTTCAGCCGCTCGACCCCTGGAGTCACCGGTCTCCATCGTAGCTGCAACTGCCTCACATACAGAATGTTTACAAGACACCCCCTTTTATCGAGAACATACTCCACTCAGAAATGATAACTTCGATTTCGAACATTCACGTGACTACTCAAATTCAGTTGGAAACACGTATTACCCTACATCAGATACTCTTTTTAATCTCAGATTAAAATCGATCAGTCTGAAATTTAGAACAATTGAACTAATCAACTTCAAGTTCAGACCAATAAACTTCAAATTAAGATCCACCAATTTCGATCAAATTGAGACTAATCTGAAGACAATGTCAAGTTGATTAGTTTCAATTTCAAGTTGATTGATTTCAATTTAGAATTGATTGGTATCAACTTGAAGTTGATCGGTCCGGTTTGGAATTGATTGGTCCAAATTTAAGATTGAAAAGGTGCAGAAATGTTGAATGGGAATTAAATAGTTATAAATGAATAGTAGATAATAAAAGCAGTAGCTGTCCTATCATGAATAAAAGATATTTTGTGGCAGTTCTGTGGTTTATTGCAGAGATAAAGTGAGGAAGTAATTTTTTCTAGTAAAGAGTTTCCTTTTCAACCTCAGATTAGAATCAATCAATTTCAAATTAGACTAACTAACTTCAAGTTGAAACCGATCAATTTCAAATTAGATTAATCAACTTCAAGTTGATACCAATCAACTGTAAATTGAGACCAATCAATTTCAAATTGAGACTAATCTGAATAAAGTTGATTTTGAAGTTGATTGATTTTAATTTAAAATTTGCTTGTTTCAACTTGAAATTGCTTAGTCCAATTTGAAATTGATTGGTTCAAGTTTGAGATTGAAGAGGTATAAATCTTTGTGCAATTGAGTAGATTGTGTTTTAATAATGATAATAATGCAAAGATTAAATTGTAACATATCTTTTATACAGTAAGGCAAAAGCCAATTAACCAGAATTCTACTGGTGAATTATGTACGATATGTAATACTGTAGTATTACTACAATCAATTCTGTTAAAAAGTAATTCCAGGTAACAAGTTTCTTTAACAATTCTTAAAGAAATTCAGGTATGTAAATGTGACGTTAATAGACATAGATGTCAATAATATAATTAATTTTTCTATTACGAACAACAGTTTATAAAATAAAAAGTTAAGTATTTCATGTAGACATTGTCACGATAACAAAAATGCAGTTTTTATATACTATATATTTTTTGTATTGTACATTATTTGCTATTCACAATCAATAATTTGCTCCCTAAATAGACAAACTGTTTTAACTTAAAAAACCATTAAGTTTCTGCTTGTTTATAATTATTGCCTACAAGTAGTAGATCTATGTTGTACGGTTGAAAGTTAGATAAGCAGTTGAAACAATGATTGTAATGAAATATACTTCTACGTGTATCATTATGGGCCATTTACCTGTGTACATATTTATATTACAAACAATTTTTTATTGAGTACCTTCTAAAACCAATAATTTCCACATCAAGAACAAAAAATCATTATAACGAATTTTTCAGGTTAACTACACTTTACGAAGAAAGTTTTGTAAACTTTGCGACATTTTGATTTATATTATCAAAAGAATGTTATACTAACAAAAACGAAAATCGTGTTTTCTTATTTCAGACATTTCTACATTATTAATAAACCTTCTGTGTACTCTACAGCTTTACATTAACTTCAACTAGCACAATTCTAAAAGTAATATTACACTACAAAAATCTATGTAAGGCAAGTTATGTTTAATCCAAGCAGCGTTTATGGAGTTTTAACACCGATGTATTACACAACAAAATTACTCGGTTTGACACCTTTCCACATAAGTAGTAAAGACTGTAGAGGTTCCAAATTAAATTTAGCTTGGAGTGTGTTTTTTATGTTGTTTGTTAATATTTATGCATCTACTGGAATTGAAAACAACAGAGCTGATGATAATGAATTTATTGAAGCAGTTACAAGTTTTTTGGATGCATACTTAAGTCAGGGAGGACTGTGCTGTGGCATTTTGTTTGGTTGCATTTTTAGAAATGATGTAAGAATATTTCCTTTTTTATCAATATTTCATTATACACTCTCAACTTACAAGCACATATTTTAAATTAGTTATACGTTGAATAATCTTGAAACATAAAGTCCTTTATTTATCTACAATAAGAAATGACTAGCGCAGGCCTGTACTTATGTTCTGTTTGCACGCCAAGCCTAATATTATATGTTACAATTTTATTTTAGATAATTCAAATACTACAGGACATCACTGCATTTGATAAAAATATGCAAATATTATTACATATTGATTTAAAGAAAGAATATCATAAAGGAAAAACCTACACAGTACTAGGTCTTTCTCTTACATTAACAATAGTAACACTCGCAGTCACATTTACTACGATTGGTGCTACTAATTTATTCACATTTGAGCTGTTTGGAGAATATATTGGATATACATGTCCTTTTTTAGTTAGTGTTTTTGTAGATTTACAGTTCTGTACATTACTTATGGTTCTAAAACAAAGATTCAGTTGGTTAAATAATAAAATCGTTGCAGTTGCAAAAAACTTAGAAAATCATCTGGATGGCTGCGACATTATGCTTTTTTCTGTTACAAAAACGAATCAAGTACGACCTACTACACACATGTACGTAGCACTTTTTAAAATACATGAATGATTTTGTCAAAAGCAATTGCTACTTAGGCAAACATTTGCTTGTTTACTGCTATTAAAGCTAAAGGTACCTATATCAAAATTTTCTAAAATATAAATTATTATTATTAGATTAACAATGCAGAAAATGAGAAAAATAAAACTTAATTCTTTATACAAAAATATACATTTAATAAAGTAGCGTGTCTTGGAAATCCCATTCTTAATGACTTATTTATTTCTTCTAGTGTATCTAGTGGTTATGGACAAGACAAGGCTTTGTATTTTATAGAAAAAATACGAAGCAGTCATTATAAATTATGCACGATTAGCAAAATCTTAAACAAGGCTTACTCCATTCAAATATTATTTATTGTTCTTCAAAACTTTATCACTATAATCACATCATTGTATTATTCTGGAAGATACCTTCTCATCGAGAACATAGTACCAGTAGACTATCTTATTTATTCCGGAGTACAACTAAGTTTGGCAACTGGGCAGATTTTGGCTCTAGTACTTAGTTGCTCTGCTACGGCAACAGAAGTAGGTTTTTTCTTATATTCATATACAAACTAATAATATCTTTAACTATTTGATTTTAGGCTAGCCGAATGGGAATATTAATTCACAGAATAACTGCAATGAATAGAAAAATTGAAAACAAGTGGAAGGAAGAGTTGCGACTAGAAGTAATACTTACATTTAAGATTTTCTAAACAAATTTTTCAACGTGACCTTTTTAGGTAGCTTTCTTTTCGTTGCAGCTTCTTCATCATAACGTAGAATTTACGGCATGCAAGATTTTTGTAGTAAACGAAACTTTAATATTTTCTGTAAGTAGTGTAATGTGGAAAATACCTAATAATTAAATATTCTTTGTAGATTGTTGGGGCAATTACCACGTACTTGGTGATTGTCATACAATTTGAGGTGGCAAACTTGCAGAGACGGAAAGAACTTCAGTTTTGAAGAACATTGTATAACTTAAAAGTCTACTTTCCAAATTGAAATTTTGTGTTACAATTGACTGACTTGTTTATGTCATTTAACTGACTTGCTTATCGGTATATTCTAAGTGTTACAATAACAGAACGATGTCTAAACATTTTTTAATCAGATTTAAAAAATTAATTACATAAAATCAATTTTTATTGAATAATATAGTACCATCTATGTTAATCCAGGCAAAATGCAGGACTGCAGATAAAATTTGTATTGACGAAAACCCATTTAAAATATATCCATTAAATTTGCATTCTTGAAGACTTTTCAGGCTATTATAAAATCACGATAAATATAACTATGTCCAGAAAGTAAGTTCATTTTCTATTTCCCGCCGTTGCAGCGATGCGATCGCAGTTCCGCGCATGCGCGCCAATGACCTTGTATTGTTACTAAGCGATTGACGCCATTTTGAGTTAGTTATCTGCTGTTATCGTGTCACAGTGCTTGTTTATAATGGCGAAGGTAATTGAAAATTCCGCCGATTGCGAGATTAGATCAGTGATTCGGTTTCTCAATGCGAAAAATTTGAAGCCAGTGGACATTCATCAACAGCTCTATGAGGTGTATGGACAGAATGTAATGAGTTATTCTATGGTTGTGAAATGGGTAAAAAAATTCAACAATGGCCGTGTAAACGTGCACGATGAAGGAAGAAGTGGACGTCCATCATTGGTTAATGATGAACTTGTTCATGCAGTGAATGAATTTCTATGGAATTTCCCCTAATTTCAGGATTCCTTCTTCATGAAATTGTTCATGACAAACTGGGATATCGAAAGCTTTGTGCACGCTTGGTACCGAAAACTCTTACCGAGGATCACAAGAAAAAACGCCTAGGTGCTGCTCTTGAATTTTTGACTCGTTATCACAATGACGGGGACCATTTCCTCAATAATATAGTGACTGGGGACGAGACTTGGGTAGCCTATGAGACACACGAGACAAAACGGCAATCGATGGAATGGAGGCACACATCGTCACCAGCAAAGACAACATCGAAGCCGAATTTGACAACCCGGAAAATCATGTGCACAGTGTTTTGGGACAGATGTGGTGTTTTTTTAGTGGACTTTCTACCACGGGGCGAAACAATTACCGCTATTGCTTACTGTGATACGCTAAGGAAACTGCGTCGTGCAATTCAGAATAAGCGCCGTGGAAAGCTCACTAGCGACATTTTGTTGATTCATGACAATGCTCGCCCCCACATTGGAAACCTTACACAGCAACTTTTGACTCAATTTGGACGGGAACAATTTGACCACCCACTGTATAGTCTGGACCTTGCTCCCAGTGACTTCTTCCTGTTTTTAAGCCTAAAATCAAACCTCGCTGGCAAGAAATTCAATGACGACGATGAGATTAAAGAACATGTTGCAACTTGATTACAGTCACAGGCGTCAACGTTTTATGACGAAGGAATACAAAAATTAGTGCCACGCTACGATAAATGCTTACAAAATGGTGGTAGCTATGTTGACTAATAGTTTTAAGTCTACAGATTCTTTTGCAATAAATTATTTTTCCTAATATACATTTGTTTTATTTTACCAGTAAAAATGAACTTTCTTTCTGGACATAGTGATAAGTATATTTATCACACGTGTTATGAGATGCATGTATTAAGTAGTTTAACAAAAAGCAAAGGCATTGTCTGCAGTTACTCTAAGGATCGTATGCTTGTAGCCTTGCCTCAACAGTTATACATGTTTCAGCATGGGAATCACTATAGCACTATAGCGTTAGACGTAGCGTTTAACGTACTATACACAAGTTAGAAGACAAGTGTTTGTTCATGAGAACAATTACTATCTTGGTTTTAATTTGTTACGTTGTACTTGTACTAAAATTATTCTAAATTACTATTACTACTTTACTTATTTCTATATTCCATTTTGCTTATTATGGTAAGATACATGGCTTAGACTTTAGAGAAAACAACTGGAATAATCAAGATATAATTTTTGTTTATTACATAATCCATATTAGGCACTGGTTTCATCTCATGGGAATTTACACAAAGTACATTGTTACGAAACTATTATGCCATAGCTGAACCAAGTAGTAATAGGTTGTGTGTGTACCGTATAGGGGAGTCGATCATAAAAAACGACTGGTCAATAGTATTACGTGAAAGCAGGATTGTAACCAGGGGAGAGCAATAAAAGGCTTAACCAGCTCGGAAAGTATTCCTCTGTCCGCTCTGGAAAGATTATAGCCAATCTTAAATATCATAGAAATAAAAACAAAATTATTCAGATTAACTGCGACCTTTTCTGTAAAAAGGGTGCTCGAAGGATAATAGGATTTGCTCGATCTCAGATTTACTTCTGGTTGCAGACTTGCGTTTTGAATTTACAACTTATTTGGGCAACAGATAGTATTAGATTTTATCGTCGTTGCATTAGAGAAGAAACCTAACACTAACCATTACTGAAATGGGTGTATTCCCGGGATTACTGAAGTAGCAACTTTATAGTAGACGAGCAGATAGTATCAGAACTCAGTCTTACATTGCCATGCTTTCTATATTTATATTTTGGAGACGCCAAATTTATCTTACTATACTTAGAGTCCTAGCCAAGTTTCGTCCTATTTACTGCATGCCAGACTGTGATTCAAATAGTGTTAGAATGTAGAACAATAACCGTAACACCAAAGGTAAAAGCTGAATCTAGCACCAGCATCTTGTTTTCACATAACATTACGTGTACCGTAATTTCAATAGAGAGTTTTTAATCCAAGATGCAACTCTATAAGAACATACAGAGTGATGAAAAAGATCTGACTCACGGTGTATTAAACTAACTTATTGTTAGTACTGAGACAAGCCTGATAGTAACTTCAAGATGTCTCAGATTATACGTCCGTTGCTTGAGACATTCATTTGGGTTGTGCAGGAACACTATGACGAAATCCAGGTCAATTGTTAAAAAAGCATCAAATACTTTATTTCCGAAAGGTTCTCTCATCTATACTGTCAGCATTCCTACTAGTAATTGCTTTTTGAAGGAATGATTTTAGAGGTTTCTGTTAGGTATCTTACTGAGCATAACCATATTAACAAATATCTATACCAGCAATAATGCCTATTTATCTTTATATTCCATGCATTTTATTGACAAACCTAAAAGTTACAACATTTAGAATTCTCTCCTGGAGGACAATAGGCTGACTCCAGCTTACAAAACTATGAACTTCTTGCTAATTGCTAATAAAATAACAAATTCCAGAATACTGTAGGAGCATTCCAGATATACCAGACAATATACTAACTATGTGGTTTAAAACAAATAAAGAACCTGTATCGCCTCTTTCCTAAATTTCTAAATTTTCTCTGTTTTTCACTTTAATATTTACCTTATGTTTCTTGTCATATTACTAATTTTTAATTTCAATACCTACATCACAAGCGAAGATTTGGAGATAAGCAAACACATTTTTTCAAAGACTTAATAGGCTACTAGAAAAGAAGTGATGATGTTTTCAGAATTCATCTCTAATTTCTGTAGAGAAAGTTACTGTTATGTTCTTTCATAAGATGCGTCGCTTTCGAGTAAAAAAGATTATGATTTGTTTGTTTTCTAATACATTGGAAACAATGTGCAATATCGATAAACGTTTTCTGTACGTATTACTCTTTCTAATACTCCGTACCTTAGAAACCGATTATTTTAAGAAAAAGTCCGTAGATATTTTTCACTTGTTTCATACCTTACAGTTTAGTTAGCATTGCAATTGTAACTACCTGTTACAAAATATAAGGTGGTTTTTGTAAAGGGCAAATTCTAACTAATCGAGATTGCAGTTCTTCTTAGTTAATACTCTAGCTTTTGCCAAAACGCATCTTAGGAATATCTGGGAAACAAAAGAAACAAGACATAAATTACGTTGTTTTTGAAAAATGTTTAACAAGAAAAATTTGCTATACAGTATACTTTAGCTTTTGTTAATGACAGTCGTTTATTTTAATAGGTACGTACCTTCTTGTTTGTTTGCATAATGGTTATCAATAAATCAACGACAAAATAATAAAATAAGCTCCGCCTTATAAAGTTTACTGTTTATTACAACCTGAAGCACCATATATACAAATCTAGATTTTGTTATCTTTAAAAATCTGTAATGGGAATTTTGAATTGCTCACGCGTTTTTGAGGTTTTTGTTTTTTTTTCACTGTTTATTTACTTTTCACCTTAATAAAAATCAAAATATACGTAACCATTACATTTTTACAAATAACAAGTAATGTTTTCTTTCCTCGCATTACATTTGCATTAGTAATAAAGGGATAATTCTATGAAATTTAGATATTACACAGTACTAAATTATATTACATGGAACATCGACAATGTTTACTTCGAGCGGCTTTTTTTCTGTTGTAAGCCCAACGTATAATATTACTAAAATTTTAGGGTTGACCCCTTTCAGTATAAATAGTAAAGGCTGTGGTACTTCAAAAGCGTCTTTATTATGGAGCATAATTTTTATGCTTTTTATCAACACTTATTCAATTATAGCTATTAAACCTAGTGGAATTGACCAGGAAATAATTGCAAAACTGACTGACACCCTAGATGTGTACACAGGTCAAAGTATATTATGTTTCGGACTACTGTTTGGGTGTATTTTTCGGAATGACGTAAGAACTTTACAAAAAAAAATAAAATGAAAAATGACATTTTATTTTTAGATAATACGCGTCTTGCAAGAATTAGACATTTTCGACAGAAATATGCAAATTTTACTTCATGTAGACCTAAAAAGAGAAAATAGAAAAAGCAAGATTTATTCGTTAGTTGGTTTAACAGCTACAACAGTTGCATCAATCGCAATTTTTATCTATACATCATATGCAGCACAAAGTTTTTTTACGTTTAAATTGTTTGGAAATTTTATTGGTTATACTTTTCCTTATTTAATTATATCATTTATAAATTTGCAATTTTGCACTTTATTACTCTGCTTAAAGCAAAGGTTTGGATGGTTAAATCAGAAAACAATAATAATCACAAAAAGATTAGAACATACACTTCGAACTTATGAATTTATTCATAATTTTTTTGAAAATGAAAATCGTCTACAGCTTATAAACATGTAAGAAGTTAAAATATAAATAAAATCTAACTTTGAGATTAGAGCATTTGTAGGATATCAACAACGTTTGTGGAAAAACGAGCTTTTCACTTTATTGAGAGATTAAGAAGTTACCATTTTCAGTTGTGTAAAATTAGTAAAATTGTAAATAAAGCTTACACTGTACAAATATTATTGATAGTATTGCAAAGCTTTATTACAATCGTGACATCACTATATTACTCTGGAAAGTATATCATAATTGATGAGAATATAACAATAAAGTACTTGATTTATTCAGCCGTACAACTGCTTTCTTCAATAAGTCAAATATTTGCTTTAGTTTTGTGTTGCTCTGCGACAACTTCAGAGGTATGTAAGTAGTTAGAGTTAGATACCCAATGATCACGGTTACGTACCATCGATGTAACATATGCACAACACTGTTCTCTTGATACATACCATGTGACATCCATGTAATAACGAATGCCAAAACTCTAAGTTTAAAATAGTACATTGCCTCGACATCACAATGTTACATTAATGTATAAAACCGTAAGACATACAAGGTGTATTTTTCATATTTGAGTAACTTTTAGATATGTCATCATGTGAACCACGACCTTCTAAATTAGGCCAGAAAACTGGAAATTGTAGTTTTCTAACCTAATCTAGAAAGTAGTGGTTTACATAATGGCAAATAATAAAAATAAAAAATAAAAATTTATTTTATTTTATTTAGCAGTATGCTATAAAACTTGACTGAATTTGCGAAGTCTGCATTTTTTAAATTTGGAAATTTTGACTTCAAATTTGGATTCTAAATCAAAAACTAAAAACAACGTGATGTCTTTATTTTTTTAGGTGTTTTCCCCCACACCCACCAGAATTCTCTTTATACCGCTTCATACTACATTATGTAGGCTCTCCACCACAGAAAGACGAATCAATAACATTCCTTCTGTAGTAAATCGCCATCTAGTTAATCCGCACCTTAAGCAGGTTTTCCGCGAATATCTAGACTCTATTCTTTTTGGTGTCTTCCTCCACACTATTCTTATTAAAATACAATGATAACTATTTTTATTAAATTCCAGGGGATAGGCCATCTGCCATCTACCACTGACAATTGTAATATTTTTATTAGATTCCAGGGATAGCAATTCTCTATTCCTTTAGAGGTGTATGCTGCTAAGGCCATATACTTGTTTAATTTTGAAATTGAGATATTTTACTGTGGATCCAGTTGGGAGTGACTATTCGCCACTGAAGATTTTTAAATTTATTTAAGGGTACTAAAATGGAACTCTTAATTTTTAGAGCATTCGAATGGAATCGCTGAAGTTTTAATTATTTTTATCTCTTCTAACAAGTGGCAAAGTTTGTCATGCGTTATTTGTCTTATAAATTCCGTGAATTTAAGTCCCTCCATTTTGGGGGTATTAAATTTTTTCTAATTTTTGATTTTTAGTGACGGGCTGTATATAATTGTAGTCTTTTTAATATAATATTATTATACTAGTTCGCATGTTTCTTTCTTGTTAAATAACCAGTTTTTGTACATTTCAAATCTCATTTTTTTACATTTTCTTACTTGATTCCTTTACATACTTCCTTTCTTTTAATGATTTTTTTATCTTCGTCATATCTGAAAGTATACATTTTATATTTCAATCCAATCTAACTATCAAATTTGTGTTTCTAAAAATTGATTTTTGAATAGTCCAGGTACTTTTTTATTTTCTTGTAGTATAGAATCCATTTTATAATTTGACGTATCAAACCGTTCTATATTGTCTCTAATGTAAACAATAACTAAATGTGTATCTGTTCCCAATAATTTAATTTTTCTCTTATTTCTTTTTGGCAAAATTGTAATAGAATGTAAACATTTATAGCCTTGACAATTTCAATACAACATACTCACCGTACATAGGTTATTTAGTTTATTATTGATTGTTTTTTATATACTAGTACATTCCTGCATCTATTATATTTTTATTTATAAAATTTCCACATTTTTTAAAATTTTTATATGTATCCAATAATTCAACCTTACATCATTTTCTTACATTTTCCATTTGTTTTCCATACATGGAATTATTCATAAGTTTATAAAATTTGTTTTCGAAATCATCTTCTAAATCTGTCTTTAAATCAGTATATGGTTACAACAGCGCCCTTTGTTTAAATGACACCACCTGTTTGATTTTTTTTAATTATTCCTTGATTAAAACACTCTTGTAACATTCTACAATCAATTATATAATTTGTTTGGTTTCAGTGTATGTATGAGTTTGACATCATGAGGTCTCTTTCCAATTCCTTTTGTTAACAATTCGTTTTGATATTTTGATAGTTTTTCGATTTTAGGTATGCAGTGTTCTGGTGACATAGGATGGTCTTTAGATTTATTGTGTCGTTCTTGTGGAATATCTAAATTAACTACAAATGTATATCCTCTACCTCCGTCATATTTTTAATTTTTCCCCTTTTAAATGTGAATATCATTCTTTAATATCAGGTAAGTTAGATTCAAGCATTTGTGCATATGAGTCTACCCATTCGTAAGGATACTCCTTTTTGTGAAACTAGATATAGATCTTGTCTTTTTAACTCTTCTCAGTATTACATTTTCTACGTTTTGCTACTATTCTCAACAGTTTGATACTTGTTATTTCTTGGACTGATTTGCATTTTGCACAATAACAATTTTTGTATCTAATAAATTCATAAGATTCATCCATAACCTATATGCATCGATAAATTTTAAATAAAATCACTTCAATTTGTTTTTCTGTAGGCGAAGAAAATGGGGGTACTGATTCACAAAATTACACCATCTTATGGAAAAGCTCAAGTGAGATGTAAAGAAGAATTGAGATTAGAGGTATGTGTTCCTTTATACAATACACAGTACAAAGAATAAGTTTCTTTACTTACTTACTTACAGATAGCTTTTTTTTCTTTGCAACTTATACATCATAACGTGGAATTTACTGCTTGCAAGATTTTTGGAATAAATGAATCACTTATTATGTCTGTAAGTATTTAATTTTTCCCAGAAATTATTTTATTCTAACATAGATAATATTTTACTTTAGGTTGTAGCAACAGTCACAACTTACCTAATAATAGTCATACAGTTCGAAGCTGCACATATCAAACACGTATAAAATTCTAAGGCTGAGGTTGCGGTTTTCTTGCATCTCGTGACTTCAATCACAGATTAAAGAAAAAGTTAGGAAACAGAACAACATCGACACTTGAGCTGAACGTTTCGACACAAACGTTAAAAGCCATCACGTGATTTTTCAATTTAACGTAATAGTAATAGTTGTACTTAATGATTTCGTATTATCACGTAGATATAGACGTTGTATGTTTTTGTGATCTTATAAGTGTTCTGTTGTGCATATTCTAAAACTAATTTTTAATTTTGTAAATTGCAATTTGCAAAATAGCCTACATAGTATATTATGTCAGGATATGATTATTGCATTGCTGCTAAATACAATAAAAATTTCATCCTGAGGTTTCCTTGTTTAATTTTTAATTTTCCTCAGTCGTACTATATCTTTTTGCGTCTTGTTCTTCTTTTAATTATTCATGGGTAAAAATACATCTAGTCTTCACTCCGAACGATGAAGCAAGCCTACATCATTGTTTTGAAAAATGATAAAAATAAAATTTTGTCACAATGGTTTTTGTAAACTTTTTATTCTCAGGTGTTCAATTGTCCTCTAAACATATTTTAATTAAAAAATATAGTAGTTTTCCCGCTTAAGCTATTAAGTATAAAATTGAGCAATTAACTGTTAGACAAATAACAAATTAGAGATAATGAATATTGTCCACATTATCGTTCCTATATGTATAACGTAGTCTAAAAAAGTTTGCAGCAAATGGGAAAAATCATAACCAATTACTGTACAAAGATGCAACTACCTACCACAGAGTGATGTTTGTCTGAAATAGAATCACAAAAAGTCATATAGCATACAAGGGGAATACAAAAGTAAGAGTAATGTATCCTTAGTTTTAAAAATAGAGCAATATGTTATAAAGTAAAGTCTAAAACTAAAAGATATTTCCAAATATGAAATCAAGGTTTTTATATCAAAAATATTTTATTGTTTTTATTTGTATAGCCCCATTCCTGCTAGGTTCTGTGGTCAACTACAAAGGAGTTTGCTTTAGGGCTAATACTTGAATTGCCCGAGAAGGTGCACATACAAAGACAATTTTCTAGTTTCTTTAGTTTTTTTTATTTTTGGAATGTGTTACTCTTCTTTAAATGTTACTGAAACATGAAAAGTTTAGCAAATATAATTTACTTGAGAAAAATCCAAGAATTTCATGTGTTTGATCTCATGGCACACTACGATGAAAATGGTTTTCACTGTATAACTTTGTAAAGCAAAAAAATAACTGTGTCAAACCTTACACCTCTGAAAAGCATTTAAAAAGGGCTATTCAGCGATATAAAAATTATGTAGGTGCTCCATTAATAAAATTTGCGTTTACATTCCAGCGCCGAAGTAAAACAAATGACTATCATAAAAATGGTTTTTTTTGTGTTTGAAAGTAAAGTTTATAAAATCCCATCTTTACCGTTCTCTTATATCCTTGCGCGTTCCTGAGATATTTAAAGAAAATTGAATAATTTAGTTTTTAGCGATTATTTGGTAAGCCGTGAATTTTTTTGAAAAACAAAAACATTAGTAAATTGATCTCCAAAGACGACTTTTTTCTAATTTAACCGACTTCGCATCTCTTACGGTTTTCGAGATCCCAATGGTGAACTACGAATTTGGGACACACCATATATCTAGTTCAATTACAATTGTCAATAAACCTGCACTTTTCCTAAAACAAAAGCAGTTTATTATTTTCTTAACATACGATACGTCCGTATTACTCTAGGTGGTTCTGATGTTTTAATTAATCTGGATCTTCTTCACATGATGGTAACCTACAATAAACCTATCAAATACAGGACTTTCAAAAAAAGAGTGATGAATTGTTTGTTGTTTATGTTGATATAAAAATTTATTTGTGTATAGTGGTATCACTGTAATCGGCCATTGTTGAAATTCCATATGCCAGCATTAATTTGACAAAATGACGTCATCAGTATAAAACAGTATTTATTGTGAAGTACTTTCATAAGTTTGAAAGTGTAGTTCGTATTCAAAGAAATTACTAATCATTTTTTAACGTTTGAAATTGAATGAGGAATTTTTGTATAACGTAAATATTATAGATAAGAAGAGAATGAAAACCAACAGTATAGGTTATTTCTTTAAAAAAAAAACAATAAAAATTAATTGGAAATGTACACTAAGTGTCTCGCCCTAATACAAGAAATTAACCAACCATCTTCAAAAAGAGTTAAATTAGTGAATGTTAAACCAAAGAACTAGTTATAACAATGATCTCTATCTATCAAGCCCCATAAAGGAGCTAAAAGGTAACAGCCTGAAATAGGAACAATAGGGATTGTAATAGTAATTAAAAAAAAGTATTTCTTATTAAAAGGTTACTCACCAAATAACTTAAATGCTTATTAGAAACAATCCGGCTAATGATGACTCATCTCACTTTGGATCGTGGGTGTCAGATAGTTTTAAAATTAAATTGGGATCTACCAACACTATGATAAACCACAGGTATGTTATTAGACTTCTATCTTGAACCCAACAAAAAACTAACAATAACAATAGACAACTTATAGATAATTTAAATATTTTGGACGCCAGAGCTTTCTTGATTAAATTGGAATAAAAACTTAGTAAGACATGAAACAATAAAATCGTATACAGTTTTATTCAAGCAATACGTTTATCATTAACACACAAACAACACAAAAACGATTAAAAAGGGAAGATCACTCTTCAACACGAGTGAAAAACCTTTTTAACTTTAAATAATCCTCACTAAATAGAGGTGACGTTACCTTAGTTTAATTAACAACTAGGTTACCAAACAAATAAACCTCAATAATAGCAACTTAATTATCAATAAACAAATGGATATCCACAATATTGAATATTCTTTAATTGTTAAGACAAGTGGATTTTAACAATAACCACTAATTTATTTTAAAAACCAATAAATGTTATCAAATCGTAGTATAACAACAAAAGTTTCACCTTGTTGAACAAATTTTAAAAAAATAAACGTTAAAACAAAACACAGTTTAACTCACAGATATGTATTTACTGGCTTTATCACATTCTCATGAAAATCTACATTCAATGCTGTTTACTAGATTTTTATTGTTGATTCGGTACCATTGTATACCACACCTTTGTGAGGTTATGAACGATATTACCTCTGTTGAATTTCTAGCCCAGATTAATAGAAAATTCAAATTATTCTGGTAACGACAGGATTTTTACTTAAAGCAACTTCGAAAACCATTAGTGGACCCACCCCTATAACGAATGTATTTTGGAAACCATTCAATAATCTCGATTTTTCCAGGTCATAAACAACCATAACAGAATCCAAAAGCTAAATACAAATTCACAACGCTCGAAGAAACTCACTTACACAATATTTATTCAAAGTCCGCTAATGAAATCTTCCAATTCTGATTGCAAAACTATTACCATCAATATAACAACCAACCTGTTAATTGTGCAACTTTTTTTGCAATCCCTTTCTCCCAGATAAAACCTGAAGGACCACGCCTAAGAAAAGTGTCCACCCATCCGCCAAATTTCAAAATGTGGGAGTATCCAAATTATACAAATTTAATTGGAGAGAAAATCAATAATCTAGGATCGATGTTTTGCTTTTTTAAATTAAATTAGAATTTCTAAAGAATTATCAAACACAAATGAAGTTTTTATACGGGAGAATAACAAATATTCAAAAAAATGTTAAAATCGGACTGTTCAAGAGCACTGCATTCGGGGATTTCCCGAAGACAACAAAATTCGCATTTTCCTACAAAGAATGATTTTAAATAAGAAAAACTTAAAAACATAGAATTCCTAATTCAAATAAATAAACAAATCAAATTTTGAATTCAACAATAAATTATGGAATTAACTTAAATAAGTCGAGAGTATGCATCCATATTATTTTATGACACTCTCGTAGCAACTTAGGATAATGAAATCTTGGCGGGATTTTAAGAAATTTAAATAATTTTATGACGACGAGTAACGAACCGTTACAATAGGGACGGAAAACTAATTACCAAAGTATCGTTATATAACAAGACAATAGCTACAAAGCACTTCTTAATTTCATTCTCTGTAAAATGGTTACTAAGCTTAACCGAAACCCGAAAATTCTCAAAACTTTCATTTTATGTATTTTCCTACGTACCTAGGTATAAAATTAAAAACAAGTTGGAAATTAGCCCTTTGTATTTTTGACAGGCAATTTCTTAAAAACGGAATGGATTCTAAAAAACAAAAATAGAAACGAAACAATTATGTCTTTTATGAACTTCGTTTTAATTTGTTTCGACTGAATATTTAATTTTCTTTGGTTAGTTACTGTCATGTTGGAGAAGAATTTTTCTAGTGATTTTTTCCTCTAATCAGTAGCTTCCCAGCTTCTGATATTGGGTAAATACTCCATTTCTATTTTGTGATTAGATTATTATAAAAATTAATTTTCTGGAATTGTATAATAACCATAGTAAACAAAATAACTAACAGCAACAATTTATTATATTTTTAATGTTTTGATAATAAGTATTTATTGATTTGATCCTTACTATATATCAGTTGTATTTTAATTAAGAAATATCAACTGAGATTACTAGACAAATAAATTAAAATAATCGCTGATATTAATTTTTGTTTACCCACAAAGACAGCACTAATCTTTGAAACGTTACCTAATTTATTCAGCAAACATATTCCAATTAGAAATTTCAAATAAATCGTTTTAATCCCACCACAGTATTCAACTTTTTCACCTATAGAAAACCGTTGAACTAACACAAATAACGTTTTCTTATTTATGTGTTATGACAGTTCTGCATTATTAATAAATCTTTGCACACTCTATTCGATAAAAGTAGGATACATCCTTATTAAAATGTATTTAACGCAAAAAGATGCTTAGACCCAATACGTTTTATTCTGTTTTGACCCCAATGTTTTACATATCCAAATTAGTTGGCTTGACACCGTTTGTTATAACGAGTCAGTATTGTAAAAATTCTAATATAATCTTAATTTGGAATATACTTTTTATGTTGTTTATTACGCTTTATGCATTTATTGGAAGTGATACTTCAGCCATTGACGATGAAATTATTGCAGAAGTTACTGTTTTCTTAGATAAATATGTTGGGCAAGGAGGAATGTGTTTTGGAATACTATTTGGTTGCATTTTTAGAAATGATGTATTAATTTAGTAATGAAAGAAGAAAATCAGATTAATAGTCTAATACTTATAGATAATAACAGCATTAGAAGAAATCAAAATCTTGGATCGTAGCATGGGCATTTTTTATCATATTGACTTAAAAAATGAATACAGAAAAAGCAAGATTAATGTAATAAAAGGATCAATAATAACTACAATTATAGCTGTAATAATTGTAGCTGGGTCTTCATATGATGCTGAACGTTTATTAACATTTCAATTATTCGGAGAATATATAGATCATACTCTGCCTTATTTAATTAATGTTTTTGTAGATTTACAAATCTGCACCTTGTTTCTCTGTTTAAAACAAAGATTCGGATGGTTAAACAAGAAGGTATCATCTATCACGCTAAATTTGCAGCATTATTTAGAGGAATGTGACAACTCTCTTCTGCACAATAAGAATATGAGTATTCGACCTGTTACTCATATGTAAGGTTAGAACATTTTATATTTCTCAATAATTATTTACAAAATCCATAGTGTGGCAACAGGATGTATTCAAGACAGAGCCTTACTTTTGATAGAAAAGATAAGAATGAATCATCATCAGTTATGTTCTATAAGCAAAACATTAAACAAAGCTTATTCCGTCCAAATGCTTTTTATTGTTATGCAAAGTTTTATAACAGTTGTGGTGACTCTTTATTATTCCGGCAAATACACTATTATTGATAAGAATATGCCCTTAGATTATCTTGCTTATTCTGGAGTGCAAATGGCCTTAGCAATTGGGTTATTTCTAGTTTTAGTGATCAGCTGTTCTAGTACAGCAACAGAGGTAGGTGTTTTGTTTCTCTTTAAAAGGTAAAAGTGCAATAAATCAATAACATTTCATTTTAGGCTAAAAAAGCAGGAGCATTAATTCATAAAACTATAGCGTTGACAGGGAGAATGGAAAATAGGTGCAAAAGCGAATTGCAATTAGAAGTAATAGCTGTCGATTTTTTTAATGGATAATAGTTTACGTAATTTAAATCTAAAATTTGCAGATTACATTCTTTTCTTTACAACTGTTGCATCATAACGTAGAGTTTACAGCTTGTCGGATTTTTGTTATAAATGAAGCTTTGATATTTTCGGTAGGTACCATACTAATATTTTTAAAATGATTTTTTTTTCGTTTTCAATATTCATAGATACTTATAAGCAAACCTTTCAAGACTTAAAAAGACTACACTCATAATAATGTTAATATGAATACGCGTTTACTGATTTAGTACTTCATAATGTTTGCTGCTGCATATGTAATACAATCAAAATCTTGAGACCGAACTAGGAAGACTGAGATTCTAGCTCCGGATTAAACCCCCAGAAAAATCAGATCATTTGTTTCACCATAGCAACCAACAACGACAAGGCCTGGCTGAAACTTTGGGGCTTATCCCATAAACGTTTTTTTTTACCATTTACCTCATCTTCACCTTTACTCTTACATTAAGTTGGAGAGACTAACTGAAGCATTTAGCTCTCCAGACCCAGCGGTGACATACTAGTCTGTCTCCCCCAAAAAACTGCTTCACACATGTAAATCCATCATTCATCCTGTCATCGACTATGGATTCATTCAACTCTGACACATGGAAGAACAATCTATAGGAAAATAATATGTCAAAATCGCGTACGTTCGCAATGGCGGAGATTCCTTATATAGTTTCTAGAGTTACTAGAATAACTAAGAGGACGGTTTGCCAAAACAAAGATTACCTACTAGAAATTTTAAATCCGTTCCCAAGTCCCCAAAAGAAAATCGAAAACATGACCTAAGCATTTCATCGACTATCCTTTCTATTAACTCCGATGATCTGCTTTCAAAGTTGGAAAACATCCTCAAAACGCCCGTCGTCTACAGATAGCTTCAAGTCCCTATGACTTGGCATTCTCCAAAATTACTCAAAACTTCCTTTACACATACCACCAACCAGCACATTTACAGACAATTATTTGCCCTTCCATTCCTACTCTGTCAAAATACCGAGCAAAGTAGTTAGCAACCTTCCTTTTACAGCTGCATTTGGGAGGTTTACTGATTAAAGTTTCCCGTGCTTTTCCTCAGTTAAGGCAACAGCCGAAACAGTATTTTTCACAGACTGACTAGTCGCCGGAGCACCCAACAGATTATCACACTTCAACATCAGCAGCTCCTATCCCACCATCACAACAAAGAACCAGTTCTGAAGAAAACAACGCCGATTTCCCCGCTAAACATCAACAAAGACCAGCTGTTGCTGCAACATTTTGCTGCTTCTGCGTGGATTTAGTGGTCTATACAGTCGCGATCCTATATTTCCCCTATAACGGCCATCGGTTTCCTCCGGGAATCGGAAAGCAACTTTAACAAGCAGCACATTTACATAATGTTAGAACCGCCATTACAAAAAACAGTTCGTGGACATTAGCGACTTACTGTACTAGAACTATTGCATACTTACGGCATCATCCGAAAAGCTTGTTTTGATAACAGTAAATTGGCAAACATAATTAATTAACTGGAAACCTTCAGTCAATTAAAGTGAAAAAATATAAATAAATAGGAACCTTTTGTACTTTTTAAATCGCATATTACGTTCTAGGTTGTTGGAGCTATTACAACATATTTAGTGATTGTTATACAATTTGAAGCAGCAAATTTTCAAAAGCAACATTGAGGATGAAAGAAAACAATGCTGTAAAACATAAACAGAAAAATTATTTTGCTTGGAGATTTTTACAAAAATGTTTAAATATAATTCATAATAAGCGAAAATAAATAGAAGATAACTAGGTAATAAACAGCGAGGAATTAAACCTGGATAATACAGAGCGATCGAAAAGTAACCAACCGTAAATCGCCCCTGAAAAAGAAATTACATGACGTGGAAAGTAGCGCATTTTACAATCACTGTTAGTGTCTAGGAAATCACAGAGATCAGATCTAATAATTATTTTAATTTTTAAATAAACCTTTTGTGTAACTTATAATTTTAATGTTTCGTTGCCAACGTGATTTTTTTTCTTCATTTAGTAAATTCATATAAAGGACAGTTGCACGAGTATTAGTAAATATTCTCATAGTAGTACCTAACATACGTTTTTATTTTCATAGCCTACATTGATTCGGTTATTTTTTTGATCACTTTCTCAATCAATTAATTGTTGAGCTTGTATTTTAGGCAAATAGTTGTACATGTTTGTATTATTTTAATACTGAATAAACAAAATTCGCAAGACATCTTTTTTAACGCACATAGACTAAGAAATCAAGTCAATTAATGAAAACTACAGCGCGACCAACCTTAGAAAAGCCCCGCAAAATATGCGAACTAATTTCAATAACAAACAACGCCGATTAATAAGAAGCTTAATTTTACTCAAGTACATTAACTGACAAAAAGTTGTTTTAAATCTATTATTATATGTTATAGGCGGTGTTTAGTTTTATTTAAATTTCCCGCCGGAAGATTTTTGGATGCGAGTGTACTTGGTCAACATGTAGTTCCCCCATACACGCCCACTCAGGACTTTTCTGAGGTTGATCGAGCTGTAAGGTATAGCAGGATTCTCAAATGCTATCTAGAAGTGTCTGACGGTATTACAATAAAGAATAACAGCTTGAAAAAATTAAAGAGAGATATGGGTATAGAAAACTTGCAGTATGTGAATCGTATTAATAAGCAATTAGATAAGTTTATGCTTAAGTTAGCATTACCCATAGAATTTTCTGTTTTTTATCAGTTTACTTACATTTTTTGAAAACTTTCAACAAGAAAAACAAGTGATTTCTATTTTGTCAAGATTTTTTATTACACTAAGCTCCAACTCTCACTCTAGCTTAAAATCGCTGAATTTTAGGATAATAGAAAAGCGATAAGGAAAAGTTAACGTTACAGTGACTTGGCATCCTCCTAAATAGTCGAGGAAATAAAGCAGAAAAAAGGCCAAAGTAAAACAAAAAAATCGCCAAGATGGATTTTGATGTGGTTTGCGGCAATCAATTCTGTGAGTTGTCTAGAAAAAATGATCCCTTTTAGTTTTTTGACGTTTTTTGTTATTGCATTTCTACAGAGGAAATGCACTTTTTTGGATGCACTTTCAGGAGCTATAATTCAGTTTGAAAAAAAAATCGACAAAATGAGCCAAAATGGACCAGATTTTCTCACTCGGGGGGTTCTTGGGGTCGCTGATCACGAATTTGAAGTCTAGATTATCAAAAAATGTCACTTGAATTTGGAAATGCGGAAAATCCGGACTCGTAAAAAACGAAATAGGAAGCTTTCATATAGTTCAATCAATGAACTGGGAGAATAAAAAAAACACTCAGCACGAATTTAAAAACTCTTTTTTACAATGAGTGGTATTTGACCCCAAGGTCATTCATGACTATTAAGACGTCTCCCCGCCCCTCCTTTTTGCCACAAATCGAGAAATCAACCCTTTTAACCGCCCCTTTTCTGGAGATTTTTTTCTATTTGTGAAAATGTGTAAATTTTAGCTTAAAATGGCTTCTAGGAGGTTTTTTGGGCTGCTGATTACGAATCCGGCATTAGTTTTCCGGAAAAGTGAACGTGGCCGTGGAAAAACGGAAAATTTGGCCTAATTTCTGGAAAAATTGTTCTTGTTCGTGAAAATTTTGAATTTTAACTTGAAAATAGATCCTAGGGGGTTTCTTTATATATAGATATAATATGTATTATACATACATATCTGAAGGGGTGCGCCCATATAAAAAATTTTCTTAAAAACTATATTTTTTCTAGATATTTTCGTTGTTATTTTCGAAGTGGCAGCATGCTATTACCCCGAAATCGACATGAAATACGTTTTTTATAAAATTTCCCAATGATTTTCCGCGGGTCTTTCGCAATTTTCGCTGCAACAGTGAAAACTGGTTCCAAACATGTAGACTACATTGAAAGACAGATGAACTGCTACCTAAGAGCGGTTATACATGAGAAAAATGAAGAAAATGGCAAAATTTTACAGTTTTCCACGGCCAGGGTAGTTTTTCCAGAAAACTAATACCGGATTCGTAATCAGCGAACCAAAAAACTATCTAGGACCCATTTTGAAGCTGAAATCCCAAAATTGTTTCCGAAATTAGGCAAGATTTTCCGATTTTCCACCGCTAGGGTAGTTTTTCCGGAAAACTAATATCGGATTCGTAATCAACGACCAAAAGACCCCCCAGGACCCATTTTCGAGTTAATATTCAAAATTTTTACGATAAAGAAAAAATTTTTCCAGAAATTAGACCAGATTTTCCGTTTTTCTACGGTCAGGTTTACTTTTCTGAAAAACTAATGCCGCATTCGTGATCAGTGACCCCAAAAATCCCCGAATGAGAAAATCTGCCCTATTTTGTCGATATTTTTGTTTCAAACTGAATTATAGTTCCTAAAAGTGCATCCAAAAAAATGCATTTTCCTCTGTAGAAATGCCATAACAAAAAACGTCAAAAAACTAAAAGGGAGCATTTTTTCTAGACAACTCACAGAATCGATTGCCGCAAACCGCATCAAAATCCATCTTGGCGATATTTTTCGACCTTTTCTGCTTTATTTCCTCGACTAAAATAAGGAATTATATAAATAATGGCAACAGTGCTTGCTGAGTATTATGTTCCTAGTCTTGATTGTAGTAACTCCACATATACTACTTATTTACTGGAAAAGTTCAGAATAAATAATTTAAAACCAACAAGGACCTTTCATTATAAAATAACTAGCATTTCTTTAAATTCTTCAGTTGAAGGGGTTTGTTAAGGTACGATAAGACGCCTAGTCTAACAATAATACATATTTTATTAATTCACTTATTTATTATTTGTACTATGGACATTCTATATAAATATTTACATAAAATGTAATGTTATTTAACAATAAAATTGATTTTTTCATAGATGTTTTACTCTTTACCCTTTTTCAATATTGTACTTATAAAAGTTAGATGCGATTTACATTGCGAGAATATGAAAAAGGTTTAATAATCCAATAGATGACTTTTATGCATTATAGAATAGGTAGTAGTACCATTTTTTATATTTTTGTAGAAAATGACATCCGTCTGATTGTATACAATTTGCAACTAAAATATAACAGTGAAATAACAAATTTCTAACAGCAAGTAAAAATTTGTAATGACTAAATAAAAAATTATTTAAAACGCCCACAAAAGTGCATGTAACTTATTGGTTTCACAGTTATTATAAAACCATTATAAAGAACAATATTGTTTGTTTTGTGTTGTATTATCTTTAGTAAGAAATACAAAACACTGGTAGCAAGTATTTATTGCTTTATACAATGTTTCAGCCAAAAACTTTTTATTCGGTTTTAAGTCCAATGTACTTTACTACTTTTTTAATTGGTTTAACTCCTTTCAGTGTACACACGCCAACATTTAAAAAATCAAAATTTTATTTATTGTGGAGTATTCTTATAATGATATTTTTGAATACCTACACAACACTTTCATTAACTAAACGAACTCATCGTAAACTAGAAGTTATATCGCAAATTACAGATAGCTTAGACTTGATTTTAGGTCAGTTAGGTACATGTTTTGGCATACTCGGTGGATGTACATCTCTTAATAAGGTACAAAAACAAAAACTTATATTTTTGAGAATATAATTTTTATTGATTTGTAGATATTAAATGTTTTTGAAAACATTGATAATTTTGATAAAACTGTCGAAACTGTTTTGCAAATTGATCTGAGAAAAGAATACAGAAAGAGTGCTATTTATATACTGGTGGGACTTTTAGTAAGTGTAATTTACATAATTGCAACATTTATTGTTACATCCATGGCTAACGGACAGGTTCTTGATTACATAGGACTGTACTTGGCATATATATGTCCTCCTTTAATAAATACTTTTGTTGATTTTCAATTTTGCACTTTAATATTGTGTTTGAAACAAAGATTTACATGGCTAAATAAGACGGTGAAAGAAACTTCTTGTATCCACTATCATTCTAAAACGTCTAAAAAGGGCTTTATTAGAATACGACCAGCTGTACAAGTGTAAATGAAGCTTATAGTACACTAAAAATGGTAATTTATAAAACTCGTGCATTTTCAGAATGCCAGCAAGGTTTATGCTAGATAAAATTCTATATATCATGGAAAACATCCGCATAAGGCATCATGATCTTTGTACGATTTGTAGAGATGTAAACGAGATATTTTCACTTCGCATTCTGTTAATTGTGGTACAATCATTTATAACAATGACGGTTCTATTATATTATGCTGGAGATCATATCCTATTAGAAGACAATATTTCAGTTAAATATCTCACCTACTGTGGAACACAACTGATATTAACTACCTTACAATTAGTTGTTCTGGTGATAAGTTGTTCTATCACATCCATAGAGGTAAAGTAAAATATTTTCTTTTCAAATGTGATGACTATTTAGCAGGAGGAACACTACGTAACTTTTAAACCCGTCAATTTTATCTCTTACTGTAATTGTTTCTTAAAAAACAAAACAAATCTTTACTACCTCCATCCGGATAGTGGCAACAGGCTTCCGTGGAGTGCTCTTCCTGCTGAAAAAGTAAATTTAAAAACTCATTCTATATTTCTTTAATATTTTATTTTAAGGCTCGTGAAACAGCAATTTTAATTCATAAAGCAATGACAACAAAGGAACGTAACTACCAAGATGATACACATTTAGAGGTAATTGTTGTAATAGAGTATTTTATTGTTGCATAATCTATATCTAGAATATACTGTTCCACACTATAGGTTAAAGATATCAGGAACTGCTTAAAGATATCAGAATATTATCTGTATCTGCTTAATTTCGTTTTTTTTTTTTTTTTGTAAAGCAGTTTATATAATTTGCTAGTTAATAAAAATATGTTTTTTCCAGGTAACCTTGTTTTCCTTACAACTTCTGCATCACAATGTAGAATTTACCGCATGTAAATTGTTTGTAATAAACGAAAGTTTATTATTTTCGGTAAGGTTATGTATCTAATTTGTCAATAGTTCTAAACATCTTATTTTCGCAGATAATTGGAGCAGTTACTACTTATCTAATAATAGTAATACAGTTTGAACTTGGAACTATGAAACAAGCCCCAAATTGATATGAAAGACTAAAATATTATCAATTTAGAACAATGCTTTTTGCAATTAACTACTTAATAAGCATGAAATGCTTTATTTTTTATCTTGACAACACAGTTGTACATGGTTTCGCATTCAATTAATTACACATCAATAAAAAACAAAAAAATGAATATCACAGTATATACACTCAGGATGTTTTGTATAATTAATTCTTATTTAGTTTTAAAAAAATTTTTTTTTAGATGTTAATTTCTTTTTTGCAACGTACAAAAGTGTAATAATTTCTGAAAATAACTTTAATTTTATTGTCATAAATGAAATTACGCTGATAATATAAATAATTCATCTAAGATTTCTAAAAACGCTGTTAAATCTATTAAAAGTAAAATATTTCAACAATTATTATTTTTTTATTAATTGAGAAAAAATAGTTCATGAACTCATTAAATTTATAAAATATAATGTTGCAAATCAAAATTTCTATATTATAAATATAATTAATAATTGAACGTACAAATATAAAACAGGAGGCACGAAAACAGAGAACAGGAGTGGTTTATGGAATCTCAAAGTTATAAATTTAGTTTTTGTAACTCTTCTCTGGTAGTTACTATCTTTCGTTCTATGATGTTATATTTGTCTTTGTTTAATTTATAACAGTCCCACATTTTATATTTCCTGTCTTGGGTGCCCTTACGTTTCTATTCTTTTTTCTTTCTGTTATTTCTTAATTTTTAAGCCTCATTATTTAAAAGTGATTGGCCATTGTTATCAGCAAGACTGACTTGCAGTAAGCAACTGATAGTTAAAAGGCATTCTCAATTAATACACCTGTTCTGATAAAGATTTAGGTTACAATTATTATTATATAACTGGTTCCTGATATTTGTATTTATGCCAGCTACTAAATTTTTAGTAATGTATTGTATAACTACGAGTAAGTCTCACCTATAAATAGTTTACGCTCACTGCATTCAATTTATTCCGACAGAACATAATGTTTGCAAAAAAGTTATCATAGTGTAATAGACCACATGTTTCTGTAAATTAAAATAAATGTTAATATTAAAATAAAAACCTCCTAGCTGATCCTACAATTATATGTTATTAAGCACTATAGCGCCGACGCGCTGTGGTCGGAAACCAGTAAAAAGCGGCCTAAACTCTAAAAAATAAATCTACGCAAAATGAAATTTAAATATATTTATATTTACAACTAAACATTCAAAAATTAGTATTCGTAATTAATTTATGCGTATTACAATACATTGTGTTATAAATAATACTTGAAAGATAGTGCTTTTACAGCATACATACTAAGCCAAATTTTAACCATTGCTTTGAAGGTGTGTATCTCGCTAAATTAAAAAAGCGTCAAAGTTGTCTACTGTACTCACGAAATAGTCTTTCAAGCACGATGCAATATCATAGTTACTACAGTTTTTTAATATGATCTTAGTGAAAAATTCAATGTTCATGGTTAGCTGAACAATGTTCAAGTTTTCTTTATTCATCTTGAAATTTGAAAATGTTATCCCCTGTGGTCCCATGTGAATTTATGTTGTAATATGAGAAATAGTTTAAATTTTTTGAGGAAGTAAAAATCAGATGCGGAAATTTGCGGGTCTTTTAGTAATCGATAAAAAGAACAAGCAGGAATACATTTAAATTTATATATTGTTCAAATATTCTGTATATATTCGGTTTATTATGCTTTTCGAGTCTTAAACTTGTAGTTAATGGGGAGAACATTCGTTTTTTTTCGAAGAAATAGTAAAAGTATAAACAACAATAGTTATTTGTAAGTGCTAAATGAGGCCCGGGGCCTTATCTCGAAAAGTATTTGAGATATCGAAATACCGATTATGTATCTGTAATCAGGAGAAAATTCTAAGTGGATTTCATATATAACATGTCCTGTAAAATTACGGCAACATGACAACATACCAATAGACAGACTAAACATTAAAATCGCCATTTTCGATCTTGATTATCTCAAAAAGTATTCGAGATATCGAAATACCGATTATGTATCTGTAATTAGAAGAACATTTTAAGTTGATTTCATATACAACATGTCCTGTAAAGTTACGGCAACATGACAACAGACCAACAGATAGACTATGCCAAAAAATCGCAATATTCGATCTTGATTATCTCGAAAACTATGCGAGATATTGAAATACCGATTATGTATCTGTAATCAGGAGAAAAGTCTAAGTGGATTTTATATATAACATGTCCTGTAAAGTTATGGTAACATGGCAACAGACCAACAGACAGACTATGCCGAAAAATCATCATTTTCGATCTTGATTATTATAACATGTCTTGTAAAGTTACGGCAACATGATAACAGACCAACAGACAGACTGTGCCAAAAAATTGCCATTTTCGATCTTGATTATCTCGAAAACTATTCGAGATATCGAAATACTGATTATGTATCTGTAATCAGGAGAAAATTCTAAATTGCTTTCATATACAACATGTGCTGTAAAGTTATGGTAACATGGCAACAGACCAACAGACAAACGGAATGTACTAAATCAGATACAAATTTTTTTTAATTTCGTCGATAAAACAAATAAATAAATAAAATAATTTCTATTTCTACATCACTTTGGATAGCAGAGACGCCAATAACACCTTATATACAAAATATTTAAGCAATTCTGAGAGTTATTTAGTTTTGACCGGTGCTTCGTCATTTCCGACCAGTGTGCGACGTTGTTTCGGCCTTTTTTAGATTACAAACCAAAAAGCCATCTTCAGATTACAATATGAAAGGTTACATTAACTGTTATAATATGGGAAAAAATGTTATCTTACCTATTAAATTAATTAAAATCAAACACTAGAACTATCCTTCACGTTGTAGTCTGAGGATGGTCTTTTGTTTTGTAATTCAAGTAAGGGCAAAACAATTTCGATGCTGTAGTACTTAATAAAATAGAACGATCATTTAAATTTTCAATTAGAGAAGGCAATGACCATTACACAATTTTAGTCGGTACTTTAAACGGCCAGGATATTGACGATTGCGTAAGCAACATTTGTGTTATTTTAACCTAACTTTAATCTAACTTATAAACCAGCAACATCAAAGCAAACAGTAACGTAGTATTGTATTAAATTTTAGCCATTTGCATCAAGCACTTTTAAACGCGCCTTTTAAGTCCATTGAAAACATTTTGGAACATGGACTCAAGGATGGAAATTTCTTACTAGCCGTTTATTTTTGTTGTAGTGCGAAAGTGACATTCTAAAATGTATGTTTTTTGTTGAGTTGTAGATGGCATTTTTAAAGAAATTGTCTAATTATTAAACTCTGTCAATGATAAAAATTAAATTTCTTATTTGCAATCTGTTACTTATTTGACTGTGTCTAAAGTAGCGTCCTAACGTAATGTACAGCCACGGCCTACCCTAATTGGAAATTTGAACAAATCCTTGGCATAACTGTGCGATCAATTAAGAGTTTTTTATTTTAATTAAATTAGCTTAATCCGACGCCCACCATGAAGAAATTCTATCAACGCCTACAGTAATAGACAGCCAGGCGGTTGCCTGTAGGTATGCAAACTGTGCACTGCACAAGGTCGGTTAATCAAGGGGGTGGCAGTTTGATCAAGTCGAAGAGGGATCTTCCCCATGTCTGTTTTCAGAGTCTGACGAAAACCCCTCAATCAGCGTCCGAGAAGAACAAAAACATACCATATATTTCATAGTGTAATTTATATTTAATGATATTTAGGTTCTGCAACTAGTTTGAATCTAACACACGCAACTGTAATTTTATAATAAAGTAAAGATAATCCAAGGAAAGAGCTCTAAAAGCTTAACGTTTAAAATCAACCAAAACACAAGCGATAGAGTCATAGTTTAGAAAATGTATGAAGATAGAAGCTTACGACATTACAGATAAATAAAAACTATCCTTTTTAGAATGAGTTTCTCAAGAACGTCGTGACTAACATAACAACAAAATGTGGTGAGACTTTAAGATCATTCAGTATGAGCCAAAAATTAAAAGGTAACTGTAAAAACTTAAATAGTTTCTAAATAGGATATCTAAGAAAAAAGACTGTAGTAGTCCTCTGTAAATATCAGGAATACGGCCAAACACTCTGAAGAGTGAAACAGTTCCAGAAAACGTTAACAATTAGGTCATTAATTCATCAAACCTATGTCTGCGTCTAACCTTAGCAGAATAAATTCGTTTTAATTCCATTTTCTTTCTTTTTCCGTTTTGCAGTAAAAAGAACTTGAACGATCGTTGTGCGTAAAGGTTCTAGGTTGGTGTTGCACTATTTGATATTTACAACTGAGTTAATTACCTACTTGGTGCGTTATATTTTCTTTCCTTTGGCGGATTAACATTAATCTACTCCAATTTGATCTACTATCATGACTACACATCAGTTTTAATAAGATTTAGTTTTAGCTACTTTTTTTCTCTTAAATTCTAATCATGCTTGATTTAATTTTGCTTACATAACGCTGACGGTTGTATTTCTTTTTTTGTAGACCTTTCTTTTTCCTTGACTTTTTCCCTTTTTCTTTTATTTTACGAAATTGGTCGCATATCTGAGAACAGTACTATGGCTATTCGAAGAGGATATAGAGACCCGTCCACGAGAAGGTCCTTACACCAGCTCCTGTACAGAAGCGTTTTCAAGACTACAGTGTTTTAGTATGTAATGTTGCTAATTTTCTTTTTTAGGAATAAACAATAACAATGACAAAACCTATCGTATTCTTGTACCGTAGAGTCAACTTATTATTAATTAACTTTTAAATTTATCCCACAAATTTAATAAGTAATTATTGTACATTTGCTTTAAAATAATTTTAGATAGAGAAAGTAGCATTGAATTCTTTACGACAGCAATAATTTTTATTTTTTGTGTATAAGACGCTCTTCGATAAAAATTTATTTTTAAGATCCAACTTGCAAATAAATATTAACTTTTATTCAAAACTTCATTTAATTAGTGATATTTAATTAAGATTATCATCATTGAATTTAGTAATTTGGGGCTTAATCTCTCTCTTATTTATTGTAATTGCAGATTGACAATGCGAAATTAATTATACTGATATAGAAAATTACGAGTATGTACAGGGTGGTAGAAAATTTATGTATCGCAAGCACTTTCAAACATTACTCCGTCAGCCCTCTTTGTTGGAATTAACACAAACTTTAGGACGTGCTACCACGAATTTTTAATTTTTCTTTGTAAATCAAAACAGACTTCGCAGACCTACTTATTTTACATATTATACATACATATCTGAAGGGGTGCGGGCATATAAAAGATTTTCTTAAAAACTATATTTTTTCTAGATGTTTTCGTTGTTAAAGTGGCAGCATGCTATTACCCCGAAATCGACATCAAACACGTTTTTTTTTGAAAATTTTCCAATGATTTCCCACGGGCTTTCCGCAATTTTTGCTGCAATAGTGAAAACTTATTTCAAACATGTCGACTACATCAAAAGCGAGATGAACCGCCACCTAAGAGCGGTTAAACAGGAGAAAAATGAAGAAAATGGCAACATTTTCCAATTTTTCACGGTCAGAATGGTTTTTCCGGAAAACTAATATTCGTAATCAGTGACCCAAAAAACTATCGAAAACTCATTTTCAAGCTGAAATTCCAAAATCTTTTTCAAAATTGGGTCAAATTTCCGATTTTTTACGGCCAGGGTAGTTTACCTGGAAAACTATTATCAGATTCGTGATCAGCAACCAAAAAACCCTCCTAGGACCTATTTTTGAAGTTAAAATTTAAAATTTTCACGAAGAAGAAAATTCTTTTCAGAAATTATGCCAAATTTTCCGTTATTGCGGAAAACTAATGCCGAATTCGCGATCAGCTACCCAAAAAACGTTTTGGAAGCCATTTTTAAGCTAGCATTCACACAGTTTCACAAATAAAAAAATCTCTAGAATAGGGGTGGTTAAAAGGATTGATTTCGCGATTTGGGGCAGAAGGGGGGGCTGAGAGAAGGTCTCAATAGTCATGAATGATCCTGGGGTCATATAGAACTCATTGCAAAAGAGGTTTTTCAAATTCGAGCTGTGTGTTTTTTTTATTCGGTCTTTTTTTCCAGCTTATTGACTGGACTATTAGTTTGTCTATTATAGAATCTGAGTAATGGCATTCTAAGCATCCCTCTGTAACGTTTGTTTGATTTTCAATGATCGCGTCTGTTTAAATTAGGTTAGATTAGATTTTATGTGACAAAACAACCTGACTGATTAAATGTTAATAAATAATTAACAAAGAATAATTACACATATGAATAATAAATATGTCAACGCTAAATTAAAAATTGAAATTCCAATATAATATTTTATTTGCACTTAATTTTTAATATGTCAAACTTTATTGAATTGCTGTATATTTAATAAATAATAATCAAACACGAATATTTATTTATTCAAGTTCTTTCAATACTTCAACGAATAAATATTCAAGTCAGCAGTGACAATGCATGTCTTTCGTGTCATATATTTTGCAATAAAACTAAAATAAGTGATTTTGTATATTGTATTTTATTAGCAGTTAAGGGAAAGAATGTATCCAACAGACACTTTTAATTCCGTTTTATTTCCCGTTTATTATTTAACAAAGATATTTGGTCTAACTCCCTTTAGTATAAACAGAAAGTGTTTCAAGAGATCAAGTCTTAATATGACATACAGTGTAGTATTTCTCATCTTTTGTAATATTTATACAAGCATTGGTTTATGTAAACGACCAATACTTAAAGCACCGTTTATTTCAAAAGTAACCGACGCTATCTCTATCTACTTAGCAGAATGTAGCATGTTTCTAGGAATTTCTTTAGGATGCATTTTTTCTGGCAAGGTAAACTTAGGAAATTATAGAATTATAGTAGACACGTACAAATCAACATTAACATTTCTGTTTACAGGTGTTAAATATAATTACAGCTATCAACCGATTTGACAAAAGAGTTCAAAAAGATTTTCACATTGATTTGGCTAAAGAATACGCTAAAAGCAAAAAGTGGATAAAAGTTAGTCTTTTCTTAATTATGTTATATTTTATACTATTTGCGACAATTCTGGTTATTGATAACACGGAATTGTTTACTGTTGAACTTTTTGGAGAATTTTTGGCATATATTTTGCCAGAAACTATTAATGCAATGATTGAAATTCAGTTTTGTACTTTAATTTTATGTGTAAAGCAAAGATTGAGATGGCTTAATGAAAGAATCGTTTTTATTACTAAAAGCCTTGACAAAGAGTTAAATGTATGTAAAAATATGTTTGCCAAAGATGAACTGAAGTATCGTCCTGTGACTCACATGTAAGTATAACATATCTTACTGTATGTTTCAAAAAATCATTTTGCTTAGGTAAATTACATTTGTTTCAGAATTTCAGCTGGAATGATTCAAGATGAAGCATTAAAAGAAATCGAGAAAATTCGTAAAAGGCATCATGATCTTTGTGTGATCAGCAGAAGCTTGAATAATATTTATTCTGTTCAGATTTTATTTCTTGTGATGTACGTATTTGTTACAATAATCATATTAGTGTATTATGCTGGAAAACATTTAATAGAAGATGAGGTACTTGCAAAAACTTACTTGATTTACTGCTTTTTTGGAATTGGACTGACCATGATACAAGTGACTATTCTAGTAGTAATATGCTCTACAACTTCGATAGAAGTACAGAAAAATTAATTATTAATTTACACAGTGTGTATAACTTAATCCTTTTCAGGCTCACAAGACAGCTATATTGCTTCATAATATCATTTCATTGCAATTAGCAAACAAGTGTAAAGAAGAACTGCAGTATGGTGTAAGTGCAACACGTTTGTTAATTTTTGTAGATAATAAATTTTTATAAAATGTTTTAGATAACATCTTTTTCTCTTCAACTGTTACACCAAAACATCGAATTTACTGCTTGTAACATTTTTGTTATTAACGAAACTCTTCTCCACTCTGTAAGTTAAAGACTCTTGCATAAATTTTTCACGTATTCATAATTGTTTTTGCTATTATTGTTTCAGATTATTGGAGCAATCACTACTTATTTGATTATTGTCGTACAATTTGAATTGAGTGATATACAGAAGCTTAAGAATCTTAATGCAGTTTAAGTAGTTGTGCAGTTTGCTTGAGTAGAATGGAATTTATGTACATCTTACAAATAGTAGTATTTAAGTATAGCAATTAATTAGAACAAAACAAACATTGCACATAAACAGTTAGTTGTCTTGATAAGGTATGGAGTTAAAAGTACTCTCTGTCTTGGTCTGTTATTGTTTTTGTTAGGTATTTTTTTAAGAATAGCAGCTAGAATGTAGGAGAAAAAGGTACAAGTTGAGACATCGTTTTCTTGTCTACTGGTTTTAAAAACATAGATATTCAATTGTTATAGAAGGGAGTTTCTATCTTGTCCTTGTCTCTACGCTTACTGAATTACTAATTGTGGATACTTACTCTTTTGGAAGATATTGATTTGTTCTTGTTCTATCAGTGTTTATTTGATGATGATTGGGAATATCATCTACACTAGATTATTAAATGTGTATCTAGATCTAGTTTGCAATCCTACAACTCATCCTTATGATTTTTACAAAATTAAACCTGTTTGCCAACTGTTTAATGGTTTAATTTTTTGCGGGGAGGGCTTATTTGGTTCTAGGTATTAGGTACCTTAATCCTAAAGGGTTGACTTATTAGTTTAATTATTAAATGTGGTTTTCAGCAACACACGCTTTAATTGTGGTGGATTGGTGTTAGGGTATTAGCTTAAGCCTATTACTAATACACAAAAACCCAAAGTTCTAGTTTAAATTTCAACGTTTTTTATTTAAACTCAGGGTTGAGATGACGTCATCAAATTTATTTATATTTAAAACTAACTACGTTCTTAATAACATATATGCACGTTTTAAACTGTACTATAAATATGTTTATAAAGAAATTTCAAAATTTTAAACGAAACGAAACAGTTATTCCTAACCACAATCCAAATTATTTCAGATAATGATGTACGTACAATTACGGAAGATTCTAGTATAATTACACAATAATGTCCTTTCAAGTTCAAAGCTCAATCGTAATTATCCAAATTCTATTTGGTTCGCTTCCAGCATGTTTATTTATTATTTCTTATTCGGATGCTAGACCCTGAGCAGTTTTACGCTTGAGTTCCGGTTGTCCTTCTTGTCCAAACTGTAGGAGTTAATGTAAGATAACTCAATATACAAAATCGACGACAATATACATATTTCAATGGAGTTTAACGACGAAAAGATTCCCACTAAAACTCACACCTTGTGAGTTAATTACTTCAAAGGCCAACATCACAATGAACTCATGGAGTGGATGACAAATATAAGAAAACGTAACCCGCTTACGCGCTGAATTCAAAATATGAAAATGACTTAACCTATAAAAATTAATTTAAAAAGCTGATCGATGATTTTCGACCTTTATTTTACTTTTTTGATTTGAATTAGAAATTTTAGAAAATTGTCAAACAAAATTAGGATTTCTATACAAGAAAGCAAAGAATATAAAAAAAATGTTAAAATACTGGCGTAATTCAAAATTACTCTGCAAGGAGAAGTATTGAGAATCCAGAAAATTTTATTTCTTTACAAAGGATAATTTAAATGAAAAAATCCTAAAAATATACGATTCCTAACTGAAGTTAACAAATGAGCCACCCAAATATTAGATTCAACAATAATTTGCTAAAATAGATTTAACAAAATCAAAGATACGAACTTACATTATTTTTGCTGTTTCCATACCAACCTAATTTAATTAATTTTTGACGGGATTTTTAAAAAGTCTAAGCATTTATATAATGAAAAGTAACGAACCGTTACACAGTGGCGATTTCACTTGTTTCAGTCCAAGCCGCTTATAATATAGTTCATCTCATATACACATCATACTGAATTAGTGAAAGATTGAGCATCATTGTTTATGTTGTCATATTTTATCCTTCCGGCTTGAAACACTAAAGATGGTTATGATATGGGTTAAGTCTCTTTTTAATTAGTTTATAACTGGAATAATTGTGTACCTGATTTATTTTAAAAAAGATTTTACGCCACTGTTTCGACTGATCTTTTAGATAATTCAAACCTATCATTCATAAACTCTGTTCGTAAGGAAAAAGAGACAGTAACTTGGAGGGTAGCTTTTTTTAAGTGCTCATACATCTATTTAGTTTCTAATTGTGGCAACAGCATATAAAATTCATAAAACAGATTATTTCGTTGAATCTTTGAGACTTTAAGTCTTTCATTGATAAATAACATAATGTCAGCGTTAGACAACAATAAATTTGCGTTTATGGATTAATTGGTTTAATTCAATCTAAAATAATTTTAAACTAATAACTAAATCATAATTTTGTAGAATAGTGATGCTTTACTTCTAATTAAAATGTTCATCTATCACAAAAATTTACATACGTAAAAGCATAAGTTAAAAAACTTTAGAAATACTTCCAGAAGCGCCCTCGCATCAATAGAAAACCTTGTGTTAATTTTAGTTCCCAACCAATTATAATAAATAGTTTTTGACACACAATTTCTAACAGTAATCAGAGTTGACAATCCAATTAAAATTATTACTTACATTCTAATTTATCAATACACAATTTAACGTCAACATTTCAAAAGACAAATTGAATTCTTAAAGTAACCATAAGCATAAAACGCAAATAAATAATTTAGTAGAAATTTGGCATATGATATAAATCAGTTTTAAGGTAAATTTCAAGAAATCAATTAGTATTGGCAAAATAATCAAGATGTTTGCTCCTGAAAACGTTTATGAACTTTTAAGACCTATCTATATAATCACAAAAATATTCGGGTTGAGTCCTTTCTGCGTAAATAAAAATTCCTATAAAAACTCTAAAATAAATCTGCTTATTAGCATATGCATTATGCTTTTCTTGGGTTTGTACATTAGCATTGCTTTATCAAAGAAAGAAGATTATTCTCAAGGTTTTATTGCAAGAATAACAGCTCTTCTGGATGCTTATTTGACGTTGCTGGGTACTTTCTGCGGAATTCTTTTTGAATGCATCTTTGTTAGTGATGTAAGAAGCTAATCATTACGTATACATATTTTTGTCTTAAGTTAGTTAAAAATACAAGATTTGTGCAAATGTAACATTTACTATTTCATACATATATTGTAATCAGTTTCCTTTGGTTTTTTAGATATTGCTTGTTATACAGGATATTAATGAGTTTGATATAAATACACATTCCATACTGCATGTTAATTTGAAAAAAGAATATAGAAGAAATAGCATTTATATAGCTTTAGGATTAATTACAACTATATCCTGCATTGTGGTATCGTTTGCTATGACAGTTAGGGTAACTAAAGACTTTTTCACTGCTAAATATATTGGAGAGTTCTTTTCATACGTTACACCTGTAATGATTAATGTATTTGTAAATTTCCAATTTTGCACGTTAGTTCTATGTATAAAACAGAGATTAAAGTGGTTAAACCAAAATGTACAGTATGTTTCAAGAAAATATAGAAATTCTCTAAAAAGATGCGACGACATATTTTCCAGCGCTACGAAAAAAATACAGGTTCGACCTGCGACTCATGTGTAAGACAATAAACTAAAATATTTAATTTTGGAGTTACAAGAATTTTCTTTTAGAGTGACAACTGGATTGCTTCAAGATAAGACAATGAGTGTTCTAAAAGAAACTCGGATGAAACATTATGAACTATGTCTCATTAGCAAACGTATAAACAAGGCATATTCATTTCAAATCTTATTAATTACTATGCAGTCATTTATAACGGTTATAGCTGGATCACTTTATACTGGTAGACATATATTTTTATCGACACATGTTTCTATCGAATATCTATTTTACAGTGGAATTCAGTTGGTAATAGCTACTTCTCAAGTAATTATAATGGTGGTAATATGTTCAAGCACTTCGAAAGAGGTACGACTCAATAAAAAATTGCTATGTCTTTAGTGGTATATTTACGTAATAATTATTGCCAGTAGTTGGTAGTTAAATGTCAGTTTTGCAAAACAATGATTGAATAGAAAACCTATAATACTGTAATACTCGTAACCTATAGATAGGAATAAAGCACAGAATCGTTTTCATTGATAAATTACTTTCGCGTTTAAAATTTTTCAGTCATTATGGGCCACCTCCAGGATTCCACTAACATGCTTATCAAAATATAAAATACCAGACCATTCCATGATTTATACTTTAAATATTTAGAACAGTTTTGTTGTATGTTATTATGGTGGTTAAATTAAAAGCATAAATTTGGATCAAAATAGAGTTACCAAAACTGAGACTTTGGTTAACGCCTTAACTTAATAAGCAAGGTTCATAGATAATAATATAATAGCACGCGTTAAAATAAAAACCGAGATTTGGAAATACTTAGTGACCTACAAAACTAATTTTACTTTGAATAAACAGAAAACAATAAGTTAGATATATCACTAAACATGGAATTTATATTAGGACTAAACCTACCGATATAAAATTTATTTTTGTTTCAATTTTTTCCGCATATAATTCAAGTCATTTTTAGGCTCATAAAACTGGACTGCTTATTCACAATGTATTAAACTCAAAATCCAAATTTGAGTATAAGGAATGTCTTCAGACTGAGGTAATAATAGTAATAATAAATTAATTTTTTTTTCTGCTAGACAAGTAAACCAAATAATTATTAGTTAAATTACGAAGATTATCCCAAATCATGAGGAGCAATTCCCCAAAGCTACATTGGATGTTTCTAAATTGCATGGAATAAATATATAAACGTTATTCTACGGTAAAAGATAAGAAAAAGCCTAAATAGAATTTTCTCAAAAACGCTTGCCTACTTATCAAGATCTATATTCACATTAAACTTTTAAAAACTATTTTATTCCCAAAAACGGGTTTGGAAGGTGAAAACCCGGCTTCATATTTTATACAAAAATGTACTTGAATCCGTATGATTACGAAAATAACCAAAAAGGCAAGATTTCTTCCTAATGAAACAGACTATGCAATGGTTGCGTTGGATTTCAAACATTCTATGGCCAAAAGAGTTCTGAAGATTAAAGCGGCCCCTACTCTCAAAACCATCCTTGCCTTGGAACAAAATCAGTTTCTAGAAATTAATTACTAATAAAGACCTTTATAAGTAGCGTACGCGTAGTATATTCATTAAGATTATTGTCAGCGATCCTTCGAATCTGTCTTTTAATGACATCTTCTGTTTTGTAAGGATTCAGAGTCTGTTTCTCTAAACTAAAGTCATCTTTATATTTAAATTCGATCATTATGACTTAAGACCCGCACGCGTTTTATTCCGGCAGTCAAAACAAATCTTGAACTTCAATAACTACTCTACCATTGCTGAATCTATCTATATACTTTATTAAAAAAATGTTGATGGGTAGCAACTTTCTTCTTAGTTAGTGGTCTAGAAGAAGAAGACCTTATATACCCGACGGAACTCAAAGCCCAGATTAATCAACTTATATACACCCTACGACTCGACGAACCAGCACAACAAAGAAGTAGAACGTTGCGTTTCACACAAGTTTCGCAAAACAGAAAATCTATCTTGACAAATACGATCATTAGATTTCTGTCCCATAATGTCTATGAAATCTAAATTACCCTTAAAAAATTATTACAATGATCTTCAATTCTTTATGTTAAATGACATTTAAAATTTGCCCGTTGTAATCCTGACTTATTTACTTGAGATGTGTCAATGGTCCATTTGTTGATTTGTTAATCAAATGATTTTCTTTTACAAAAAAACCGTTATAATGAAATAAAGATGTTGAAGAAGAGTTAAAGTAACTATTAGAGAATTATACCAGTCTTGACCTTGAAACTGTGAGAAACTTCAGGTTGGTTTTCAAAACAGCTTCACTTTTTCTTGTCTTCTTTTTCTTTAAAGAAATTGTAAAAATAAATTTAAGATAATTGTAGAAATTGTACAATTTAATTTTAAAGCACAAAATTATTACTACTTCTTTACAAAAACAGATTGCAAACACTAACATTACTTGGCTTACTAGATATGAATTATAAACTTTGATTTCTATCTTCGAGCTTGTTATTCAAATGTTTATTTCTCTAAAAGCCTATGTTTTCTGTTAAAACAAAAATGTCTGGTGACACAATTTCACAATTTTATTATTATTATTATTATTATTATAGAATCTGAGCCCTGCTTAATACACCAGATACACTGCAGACCTAAAGGTTTATTGTCCTTCCCCAGTTAGTTCTAACTCCACTCTTACAGCCCTGTGCCTTCAATCAGATGACACAGGTTCTTAGTTTAGGACAGACTAAGGTTCTTCGGTTTTATTGTAACAAAACCGAATAGTTCAAATCTTTGACGAGACAGAGCCTCGTACTGGTATAAAATACGTTCCACTGTTTTGGTGTCTTTTCCGCATAATCTACAGACTAGATTAGGGCTAGGCGATTACCAATGTCAGTAATCGATAATCGATTACTTCGATTGTACATTAACTGATTGTTTCGATTAATCGAAATAATGGAAATAATCGAAGTCATAGAAGTAATCGAAGTAATTGAAATAATCGAAATATTTAATCAATCGATTAATCAAAATAATTGACTAAAGGAATAATCAAATAATCGATTAATTGGATAGTCGCTTAACTGAATAGTTGGATAGTCGATTAATTGATAAGTCCAAATGATAAAATAATAATCGATTAATGGTTACCTAATTTATTATGCAGATAACTGACTATCAAATAATCAGCCATTATGAGCTTTATGAACCCAAACAGGAATCGCTAACGTGCCATCAAAACGGAACTCAATCTGCGTAACCGAGTAGCATCCCTATTTATTGAGATTGCTTACCTTAATAAATCGTTAGGGAAGATGCACAACTTCACAACGCCGCAACAACATCGATTAGAAACCAGCAGATGGCGCTGGATTTTGAAAACATCAAAGCAAAAGAAGTGAGCAACACCTGCAATCACCGCTATAAGAACTGACAAAGAATCTCCATATCTGACGATGTTCCCATATCATCTTATTTGCAGGTGTTTCTGCAAAGAAGATTGAGAAGAACTGGAAAGTGGTTTGAGAAGTTTACCAGAGATAGACAAAAAAGAACACACTGCAATACATCAGAGAAAAACACACAGAGTAGGTTTATAAGTACAAAGAGTTTGATACGAACACTAGTCCTACAAGGCAAAGGCAGAGTCATGTAGACAGTAGCGAGTTAATAAAGTACTGGTAAAGGGCTGGTAATTGACACAGAATTTTGTTCATAGAACATTGTGAAGAGCTAAGAAAGAAAGTAAAACCTATATCGTATAGGGTAGCCATGTGTAAAGAAAACTGGGAGCTTTGTCCCCATATATTTGTATACGGGTCAAAGATTAGAGATATTAGAGGTGGCGATAGAAAGATTGCACAGTTAGAAATGTTTGTTTATATTGTTCTTCTGGAATAGTTAATTTTACACAATTTACACAAGCTTTCTTCTAACACTTATTTTTAGTACCTATTTAATTACAAAACTTAAATGCTAAATAAAGCTAATTGCAATAAAATGTCTTAAATCTAGGTTTACAGAGAGTTTTGTTATAGAATAAATAAATCATTCATTTCATCTTAATAACTTTTATATTGAGATTTTAATATTGATATAATGAGAATAAAATCATAAAATAAAATTGGAAAATGTACAGTAAGAGTCAAGATTATTATGCAAATAAAGCGTCACATTTTTACTGATTTTTAGCAACTTAATTTTGCCAAAAACCACAGCAGGATCTATTCAACTAGTTTCACTTTTCCTACTTAGAAGATGTTGATGTCTTGTGATGTCCTCCAATAGGAACAAAAGAACGTCTATGGCATTCATCTTGAAGTCACTAACAAATACCAATACTCCTCTCCCGTCAGCACCTACTGGTGTGGTTTAGTATAACCGAACTAAGGTATCTTGCGGTTTACTTTGACTGTCGAGATAAAACGCATTTTGAACTAGATGACATCATTCCAATGGTAAAGTGAATATTCACTTGCAACAACTCAAAAAAAAAGTATTTTTTGTTGCAAAAAGACTAAAGCGGCTCACTAGCATTAGTATCAATGATTAAAGAGCGAGTTCAACTTTTATCATCTAGTACCCAAGTTGTTAATTTTATTTAAAAGAAGTGTATATAGAACCCCCTGCGTGCAAAATTTAATTCTGTTAATGCATTTCAATAAAGGTGTACATAAAGCAACTAAAGTTGTTTTAAAGTGTCTAACTTTTTAAATAAATTTTAAAATTTGTTTTAAGTATTGGTTTTTGCAGATCAAACTATTTTCATTACAACTTTTGCATCATAACATTGAGTTCACTGCATGTAGAATATTTGTTGTAAACGAAACTTTATTGTTTTCGGTAAGCAAATGGATTAATTAATTGTAATGTTATATTAAAACATTTGTTTATAGATTGTTGGAGCTGTAACTACTTACCTGGTAATTGTCATCCAATTCGAGCTGGTAGATTCTAGAAGCTATTCCTTAAGAGACTCATAAGTCAAAAAGTACATATTACGTGAAGATTATTTAAGAATACTAGACAGAACTAGATAATGCCCAGATATAGATGTAGTGTTTTCTGTATACTCTGTACATTGTAACCATAATAAAAAGTTAGAGATTTCTAGTTCACGATAAAAACGCACTCAAAATAATTTCTTGACATCTCGCTAACGGTAATCAAACCCCTTTTAAACCTAAGCGCGTTTGGTATTGTAATTTTCGAGCTCTGTTGCTGAATAACTGTTTGGTAACTCGATCGGCTATATTAGAAAGATTGAAATTCTCGATGGGTTTTCAATAGATCTAGCTTTCAGATTCAGATTTATTTGCTCCAGTTTTTAGAAGTGGGCAACGCGAGCAGTCACTTATGGGTTGAGATTTAGTTTGATAGTTTTGTTTATTCTTGTTTTAAGTTATCCTGATCCATTGTTGGACATGAAAAGTAAAGTGAAAATGTCCGACACCGTATGGTTTATATGTCATATATGCAACTGATTATCTAAGGATAAAAGTAGCATAACAGAACATAATAAAATGTCCTAGTCAGTACCTAATCTTCAAAGATTACATTTATATTATATCGATAAAGCGCCAAATAGTGAAAAGCAAACCAAGCTGTTTATTAGTCTAAGCAGGATTACAGATTGAGTCACCCTCTACAGTTTTCACAACAAGTTAAAAGAATATTTTTCGAACTATCACAGAATACCAATTATTGATTCTGTATCTACAGCAAATATTTAATCGACCTTTAATAGTACACTAGATCTAATAAATAACACAGTAGAAAAATAAATTTAAAAAACTGTAAACACAATTGCAAATAATGATAAAAGAAATTTGAATGCTATGTAAAAGTTGAATTCAAAAGTACTAGGTAAATACCACAAAAAACAGAAAATTAAGCACACATAAATAATAACAGTACCTAACGCAAACAAAACGCATTTCCACGAAGAAAACTATATTTACGAACTGATTGGTACCTACATCTGATTAATAATTCAAAACATAATGTAACACGCTTATTTTACAATAACAATCTGTAAAAATAATCGTATTATATTTTTACATCATGTTTGAAGCTAACAATTTCTACACTATTTTACAATCACAACTTTACATTACGAAGTTTTTTGGTTTGTCTCCATTTAATCTTAACAGTGATGGACCAAAAGAGTCGAAAAGAGATTTATTATGGACAATTATTTTAATGTTCACCTTAACTGGATATTCACTTTTTTCGTTGTTTTCACGAAAACCAAAGGATTATGGATTGATTCTGAAAATAGGTGATACTGTTTCTGTTTATTTACATGTAGTCAGTATGTTTCTTGCATTATTATGTGGGTGTATTTTTAGAAAGACCGTAAGTATTTTTATTATTGCAATATTTATAATTATGTAAATATGTCAAACTTCTAGATTATGGATGAAATTACTAGCATTTTTCATTTGGATAAAGAGTTAGAAAAATTCAAATACATGGAAATACACAAATCCTATAAAAAGGGCAAACAATGGATAATTTTAGCAACAGTTTTATTAATAATATATCTAACTTTGGTACTAATTTTTAATATCATCACCTACGGTAGTAGAACAAATGTTGTCTTCGTGGGAGAAGTTATTGCTTATGTTGGTCCTACCATCATAAATACTGTAATGGAATTACAGTTTTGTACAATGGTATTGGTTTTAAGACGGAGATTTTATTGGATCAATAATAAACTGTTAGAAATCGGGGAATTCTTAAAAGTGCCCCAAAATTATCACAAAGAAATTTCTAAAAATGAATTACTATTTATGGATAGCAAGTAAGTTTTATGGTTAGGCTAAAAACTACAAGTTTTAATCGCTAGAATGTTGTAAAACACTGTTTTCTGACACTTCTGGGAGGATGTTGCGGGATTATAACTGCAAACCAATACTTCCACACCGGCGTCCTGAAATATTACTTCCAACATATTTCGCACGGTACGCTAATCCAGCTGGTCTAGACCACATCCAATTTTCGGCATATCCAGGGTGGAAAACCACTTGGAACCAGACAGAGTGTCCAAAGTGTCGTCGATTCTGGGTAAAGGATAACTGTCTTTCTTGGTGACACTATTTAATTGCCTATAGTCGACACAAAATCGTGTACTACCATCTTTCTTCTTTACCAAGACGACGGGTGATGCCCAAGGGCTGTTTGAAGGTTCGATGATACCTTGGCTAGCCATATCTTTGATAATCTTTTCCGCTTCTTCTCGTTTCGCCCATGGTAACCTTCTTGGACGTTGTCGTATCGGTTGAACATCTCTCGTATTGATCTTATGGGTCACCACACTGGTTTTACCCGCCAGTCCTTTATCAGGAGCAAATACATCTTTGTAACGACCAATTAACTCTTTCATCCTAGTCTTTTGGCTTGGAGTTAAATTTTTACAAGAAGCTGTGATCATTGCTTCTACGTTTAGCGAGCTTCCGGAAGACGAAAGAACTCCACTTGTCTTCGTGCACCGTACTAAAGAGGACACCGGCCCACAAGAACAGATTTCGGCGTTCTTCTTTAATGACATTGGGAAATTGTTAACATTTACTAATCGAATAGGCGTTAGTTCTTTTACATTCATTAACACTTTCCCAATCAGAATACCTCTTCCAATGTCTTTGTTGGCATAATCCGGTTCTAAGGCACCCATACAACCTGCCCGGAGATTTCCATCCATTCGGGCCATAACAACCTTCTCACTCCGCGCCGGCAGGGTAACGTCATCGACAAGCATTACTCGAAGCGACTCGTCGTCTTTTTTGTGCATGGGGACTTCTTCGTTATCTACTCGAAGGATTCCATTCTTCATATCTAATGTAAACCCAAACTTTTTCAACAAATCCATTCCCAGGATAACTTCGTCAGCTATATCCGCTACCAACACCCGATGCGTACAACTCTTGAAACCAATTCCTATTTCCACCATCAGTTCCCCACGAACATCGGTATGCTCATCCGTAGCGGTCTTCAACCGAACTCTTGATGGCTGTAACTCTCTGTCTTCAACAATATCAGGACGAATTATTGTCCTTGTTGCTCCCGTGTCGATCAATAACGAACATGTCTTCTCAAAAATACTGCCATCGACGTAAAAGCTGTCTGGTTGATATCGTGACGAAGCCACTTGGATAGTAATCTCCGGGGCATGATTTAAGGAGGTCGACGTTCGCCCCTTCGCATCGACCCATACTAGTTTTCCTGATCCTGGTTATTCCTAACTGCACCACTTTTGGTGCAATTTTTTCTAAGATGACCTTGTTCACCGCATCTCCAGCACTGTACTCTTACTTTCTTCGATCGTTGCTCTTCAAACATTTGCTTCATCATTCGTTTCATCGCCAAAGCACTTTCCAATTTTACATGACGCGCAAGTCTCAAAGCCTGTTGGGTTTCAGAGTCTCGAACAGCGTCGATAAAGGTTTGGACAGTCAGCTGCTCAAGAAAGATCTGCGGAGCCTCCGGATATGCTAGCGTGATTAAACGCTCTATATCCGCTTGGAGTTCTTGTAAACTCTCTCCCGGTTTCTGCATTTTACTTTTCAGTTGTGCGTAGTACACTTGCTGGAGGTGTTTATCTCCATAACACATATCTAACCGTAATGATAACTCCTTGAAATTTTCTCGCAAATGGTACGGAACCGCACGTATCACATTCAGGGCATCTCCACGTAAAGCCACTATCAGAGACGCTGCCTTTTCCTTTTCACTCCACTTATTAGTAACAGCAGCCGCTTTGAACTGCAATCTTTCCATCGAAAATTGGAGGCTGAACATGATTTTTCGGCGTACCATTGCTTCCAATATCCGCAAAGGGTTGTTCGCGGATCATCCGTTCAGCAGGTGGAAGTTGTATATCTTCAGGTACTTCGCTACGAGCGTCTACTTTTTCTTCCACGACTTGAGCCATAGTAAACATCGCAAGCTTGTGTTGTAGTTCGTCATATTTTTTAAATAATCCATCAACTTCCTCTTTCATTGTTTCTATTTTTTATTCATTTCACTTTGCACGTTATTTATTTCACTTTTAATTTCACTTTTTATATTTACCATATTTGAATTCATTTCTTCTTTAATTTCACTTTGCACGTTATTTATTTGACTTTTTATATTTTCCATATTTGAATTCATTTCTTCTTGATTCTCATTCTTCTAGAATTTATGCCTTGCATATCCTGTTTCATCTCTAGCTGGTTATTTTCCATAGTTTGCTTAATTTCTTGTAACATCTTAATTAATTCGTTATCCATTTTAGCTGAGGCAGATCTTGTGGTAGGCATTCACAAATTATTTTTGTTTTAAATTTTTTAACCCTACACCTGACACCAATGTAATATTCTCTTTATATAAAACGTTTATTTATATTTAATAATATTTATTTTTACTTAATTAATTACAATTTATTTACACTAACTTATTTATTTATTTACGCACAGAAGAATTTATTTATCACTATTTAACAATTATTTCGTTCGTAACTACTAGCTGATTGACTGTAGAACTGCCTTCTGCTCGGTCAACGCCGCCTTATATTCGTTTCGGCGTGGTTCTTGATGAGCCCAGAAAGTTCGCGTTTCTTCTGGAACATTCGACGGTGGAAGAGTGTCGATAGTTCGAGATTTCTCCGGCACATTCGACCAGCCTGTTCAAGACTGTTCGGGACTTTTTCTAGAATATTCTAGGGGTGGCGCGTTACAATATGTCTTAGATCCAGTGAACTGATAACAAAATGTCTTCACTGTTTACAAAATTACCATTACCATATCGTAAAAAGCTTTATTATATTCTTTACAACTAAGAGATTTTGTCCAGAATTATTGTTCTTGCTCCACTTCACTCTATTCATTTATGTCCAAACTTATTCACATGTGAAGGAAATCTTCACGGAAGATTCTTTTTAACTCTGTTAACTTTTTAAATATACCAGATAAAATCAACCATCAACAGAGTAAACCTTTATTTGGCTTAACGTTCTTGGTTTGTACGTAACCTGAAACCGGTTTCTTGCCACTTTTACCGAATCAATGAAACGAAGAAAACCGATACTTACTTGCATAACACTTAATCTAGCTCATCTAGCTATACTCAGCTTGTTGTTTGCGCGTACTTTCGGCCATGGAAATAATTAAGCTACATGCTAAATAGCTAAATAAAACCAACCAAACCAGACACATATAATTACACATTATGAAAATGGGCTTCAAATCTACACAATTGCAAAGATGCAAAATTGTAATCTTGGCACACGGAGATATATGGAATGCGTGGGCAAACTTGAAAGTGGCACTGATTAATCTACACCCCTACTAATACAATGTTTAAATTTCATCACCATGACCGCACAGTATATCAGTTAAAAAGTCACAAGACCTTAAAGTTTGAGATTTGGTAAAGTATTAATAAGTAGTTCCGTTTTTGCTTCAAATGATTTCTTGAAAGAATCCGTACAATACAGAAGAGAATTGCGACAATACCAAATTAAAACCAGTCTCCTTTTAGTATAATAGAAACTAGAAGTTTTAGGCCTGAATATGTTAAAAGAAAAACTGACAGAAGACAAAAAAATAAAAGCTGGTTGTTTACAATGACTTCTTCCATGCGTAATCTACTGTGAATAAAAGAGGGGATCAAGCAATTTTATTTAGCAAAAAACAGTCTCCGTCCAGGCACGAATAGAAAATGATTACTGAGGCAGCAAGCTATTAAATAAAAAGAAGTTTAAAAGACAAGTAAGCGGTTAAAAACAAAAGATTAGCAGTAAGGTGAAAACTTAAGAAACAACAGTGTTGCTGCTTAAGATCTTATATGAAAACTTCTATTTGGGGTAAAAAAGATAGGAACGAAAACTTCTTTTGGTGGTTTAATAAATAAGTGAAGTGCTATACCACATCGTTTTCCTTCTGTAAAAGTCAAAAAAAGATTACCCGTGTTATTATGGAGGAGAGTCATGGACTCATGAGTTTTTGAGGTTTTCAAGGAATATTGCTGATCGACTTCAAGGAATACGCTGGTGAAACGGTAACTAATGAATGTCATCAAAAGAACGGCGCAGAAAGTTCTCTTGAGGTGTGCTGACATATGAAAGTGCTCTTATCTTACAAAGGCAGCTAGAAAGCAATGTGGCTTTATAGAATTAGATAAGTTCCAATCTGACCTTAAGTAATTACCATTTATTTTAGATATGGCATCAGAACTGCGCTAAAAAAAATCAAAGGCAAAAATTCAAATTATTTCTAAGTACATAGAACTGCTGATAAAAAATTGTAATAAGTAGGTAAAAGTACAATCAGATTATACTGGAAACTAGTCATGGGATATACGACTCTTTTTACTGTGCCAGTTCAATTCGTTCAACTCATTTTAAAGAGTCGTTCACATTGAGTCGTTCATTTGAACTGATTGTGTAAGCACGCACGTTTCATACATACTACTGTAGAAATGTACGACAGGTGCGATATCATTCTCACCTAAATTATTGAATAATGTTTAGTCAATTCTGAAGATCTCTACTCTATTAGATTTTTCTACTCCTTAGAAAATAGAAATGAAGTGTTTTATTTATTTAATAATCCTTAGAAAATATTATACTTCGATAATCACTAATAAATACACTAAACTTGTATTACTCTTGGAAATTAAACATGCTTTTCTACTTTCCGAGCATGTATGCACTATCTCGTTCAAAAGAGAATCGTCACTTTCTTGCATTGAACTGGGTAAGTTCAAATACATATTCAGTTCACTGTTTCTTCGTTCGTTCATTCCCCACTCCTCAGTAAAGTCAGTACGAACTTCAAATGCACTTATGTGCTACTGAACTGAATAAACAAATGAACGAACCGTTCAATCGAAAAGAGTTGTATGTTTACCGCTCATTTAAGTGAGTCATTCATTGTGAACGACTCATTCATGAACGACCCATCTCTACTGGAAACTAAAAACGTGTGATGTACTCTTCAGTAGCGTATAATGGTTAGATGGAAACCTTTTAATCTAACTTATTCTTTTAGACCGCATGCGTTACTGTTAGAGACCATAATCAACCTCAAAGTTTTACTGTAATATTTAGCAGTGTTATTTGATTGATAATGGAGAATTTCTCATAAAAAGATAAATGCGGTAAATGGCAATGTCAAAAGAGGTTGAGAGACACTGCTCATTTATTTTTTTTTTAAATTGTTTATTACATAACATTTTAACTTTACTAATTTGCTTTTTGTAGAATTGAGACGACTTACACCAACCAAGACATTTTTATTGTTATGATAGCAAAAACTAAAATCAATCATCAGAGACTATGCACAACAAGCAAGCGTTTGAATAAAGCTTTTTCAGTTCAGATACTAATGTTGATAATAACAAGCTTCTTAAATTCTGTGATGACTTTGTTCTCCTGGGCTGTAAGCAGTTCGTGGTCTAAAGAAGAACAGTTGTCTAAGGC
>VTPC01007880.1:0-27937 GCA_011009095.1 Ignelater luminosus
CTAAGAAAATATTAAGTCAAACTACAGCTAATGAATGACAGCTAATATTTGGAAAAAAGGGTGCCCTTTTAACCATTTAAGCAAAGTTTGCTTTCTCGCGCCCTGAAACAACCACTTTGTTCACCTTGTAGTAAACTCGAAAATTTTGAAGTCTCTTCAAAAACGAGAATAGATTGTAGGAATTTAGGATCAGAAATAATGAATAATACTTAGATCAAGTACTTAGAAAAAGTTATGGAAGGATGGAAAAGGAAAATAAAAGAAATAACACTCGGCCTCTCGCTGAAAAGTTATCTGAAATAAAGGGAAAGGAATAGAAGAGCAACGGTAATTATTGAGAAATAAAGCTGGAAGAAACACTTTGGAGAACTATGCATGGTGCAGGGGGCTGCTGAAGAACCTACAAAAATTGACGAAGAACAAGAAGAATAAATGATTACAAAGCTCCCAATTACCAAGAGTTCAGAGAAGTTATAAAAAATATTAAGAATAGAAAAGCAGCGGGAATCGACAGGATAACTGGGGAATTAATAAAGTATGGCGGCAAACATCAACACAAAGAATTCTACCAGATAGTTTTGAATATATGGGAGGAGAGGAGTAATAGTGCCCATTCCAAAACAAGGTGACCTCTCCATTTGTAGGAATTACCAAGGCATAACATTATTAAATGTGGTCTACTGATTTATGACTTCGATAAGAAGATAAAAGTTGACTAGGCACGCTGAAGAAAGTATAGGGGACTATCAGTATGGGTACAGAAAGGAGAAGTCGACAATAGACGCCATACATGCATTAAGGCAAATCTTAGAGAAAACATACAAATATGACATCGAGGTTCATATCGTGTTTATTGATCTTAACAGGCTTTCGACCAACTTCAGCGAAACGAGATACTAAAAAACATGAACGTGCCAAAGAAATAAGGCCGATATCAATGACAATGAAGAGTGGTAAGGCAGTAATACAAACAGAAAACGATCTGGTTGGAAGCATAGAGATACAAAAGGGCGTAAGACAAGAGGATGCATTGTCGACAGCATTGTTTATAGCAGTTGTAGATGGAATGATAAAGGAGATAACAAATATAGGGACGATTAATAAAAACACAACGCAAGTAATAGCCTATACCGACGATGTTGCAATTATCTCGAGAGACAAGAAGCAACTAATGGGAGTTTTCGAGCAAATAGAAGCAGAAGGACAAAGTGAAGAAAAGACAAAATACACGCATTGCAGTAGAAAGAAGAAAACAAGACTAACACTTCTGAAGGTAAAGGATTATAATTTTGAGGAGGTGAAGACTTTTAAATACTTGGGTGCACATATTAGCAGCACAAATGAAAAAATTAATGTAAAACAGAGAATTCAGGCAGGGAACTAAGCTTTTTACAGAAACAAGAAGCTACTGAAAACAATACATTAAGCAGGAACATAAAGATTAAAATCTATAAAACAACAATTCGGCCTCTAGTGATCTATGCAGTAGAAACACAATGTCTAACAAAGCAAGAAGAGGAGCAGTTAAAAATATCCGAACGTAAAGTGCTCAGGTGTATACTAGGAAAGAAGATAACTAGGGAAAATGCAACCAGGGCATTGATGAATTTTGAAATAAATGTTGTGAAAATAATAAAATCGCAGAGGTTGAGATGGTATGGGTACATATGCAGAAGTAAGAAAGAGGCGCCAATAAGAATTATAACAGACTGGACACTAACAATAGGAAGACTCAGAGGAAAATCCAGATAACGATGGAAGGGGCAAGTGAAGAAAGATATTAAAAATGATGAAGATAGGGGAATGGAGGGAAAAGATTAGAAACAGAAAAGAATGGAGACGAATAGTAGAGAAAGTTTAAACACACCATTAGTTTATAAGGCAACAGGAATTTCTAGAAAATATGGGCTGATCCACCACGTGATAAAACGACCTAAAAGTGAAAAACAACCACAACTTTCTCAGAAGTGTATGGCCTTATACATAATGAATAAATGGACTGTCTGTATATCCAGGAACATTTACTGTTTTGTGCGTAATAATAATAAAACAATAATTCAGTTTAAAATAAAAGACCGCAGCCGAATTCTAAAACTTATTGGTAAATATTGATATTCTGCCCCTCCAAAGATGGGCAAGCCCCAATACCATTGCTTTGGTTTACGTCACAATCATCATGTGAACAGCGAACGTGCTGACTACTTGGCTAATGTGAGGAGCAAAACTTTGTTTTTGTTTTCCATTACCTCGACATCTAACTATAGATAGGCAAACCATTCATAGAGGGTATCTCATTTGGACTCTCACAATTTTACTGAGCCTTCGTGAAAAAAGTCTTTAAGCTCTATTTGAGTTTTTAACTACGGTTTTGAGGAGGAAACTGCGGTTCTGGCGAAGACACTGCTTTTTGTATTGTATGCATCTGCCTTTTATTGTCGGTTCTCGGTTCTGGAAAATTGGGCAACTGATATTACTGTCTAAGGACATCGAACTGAGTAGCCTAACAGACTTTTTTTCTATATTTTATTTTTTGTCTTATTGATTATTGTTAATTTTTTAACTTTTCCTCTAATATTTGTGTTTATATCGATTAGAATTTGTCAAAAACTACTGTGGGCTGTTTTTATCTAGATCAATTATTGTCTGCTAGACAGATTGTTTATATTCTAATTCTCAATGTCTCTTTTACTTGCAACTTTTGCTTCCCACTTATTGTTAGTAATTTAAATTTTAATCGATTTGAATCTTGACTGGTTTTTGGAATTTTGAAGATGAGATGATAAAAGCAAGAAGATTAGATAATCTATTTTTGGGCTAACTGCGTTACCATTCATTTCTGAACTATTTAGTGTTCATCACTAATTTTGTTTTCACCTGTAATGCTAAGCAGGAACTCATGCAAGTTACTGTCAGAGACACTTGAATCTACAGTTTTTTTATGAAATAGTTATTTCTTTCCTTCTTTTCGTATGTGGAATTAAGACTGACGCTGACGGAATTCATGACCTGAAAAGATTTTTGCCTTAAGAGCACTCTATAGTAACAACGTCCTTACAAGAATTAACTGATCTAAAGTAAAATGTGTTTTTCGACAGTTTCAATGTTCAGCTGTTTTAGCCTGTTGCCATAGCTGTAGTTTTGATCTGCTTTCCTCATCACTAGATGCATGATTACTGATACAGATGTTTCTCAAAAAACGGGAATGAGTTGTAAGAATCTTGAAAAATAGGAGCTGGTATATCAAGAGATAATACATCAGATGGCAAGTGTAAGTATCGACTTCCAATACTTATAACTAAAGCTCTGATGATCTCTTTTTGTTTTTTTTCAATCGCTGTATTATTCAGTTTCTTTCCACCTCCATCCAACTATTGTCCTATTATTATCGATCTTTTAGCAATTCCTGTAGTTAATCCATTTTTCTTTAATTGGTCCTTATTGTACAAATCATTTTGTCGCATTTGGAAACATAGATATTATGTCTTTTCATTATTATCTTGTTATCATTAGGAACTAAAATAATTTTCTTCTTCTTCTGCTTTTTCTTTTTTCTCTTTCCCAATTATGCCTTACGGCGTTAGGTGATTGATCTAGCTTCTATAGGTGGTTCTATCTTTTGCCATTTGTTTAGCTTCTTCCATCGTTTTTCTCTTTACCTTGCTGGCTGATATTGTCCTACCATTGGATTCTGGGTCTTCTTCTACCTCTTCTTTCTTCTGTTCTCAGTTCAAAAATATTTTTGGGGTACCCGTTGATATTCATTTTTTTGAGATGCCCGTACTATTTTAGTTCTTTTGTTTCTATTTCTTTCACTAGTGATCTTTGTTTCAATTCTTCGCTGATATTCCTATTTCTGATTCGGTGTCTCTTCGTCTTCCTTACCACCTTTCTTAAATATTTCATTTTTGTAGCCGTCACTTTGGGACTTGTCTTATCTGTTATTGCTCAAGATTCTGTCCCGTACAGCTGAGTGGGTAGATAGATTGTTTTGTATAAATGCATTTTTGTTTGATTCTCTTAGCTCTTTCTTCCCTATTAGGGTGTTATTTATTTGCTTTGCTAATATTCTGTTTTTCACTTCCTCGTCTATTCTACCATCCTCATGTATTACTGTTGTTTTCTATGTATTGTAGTTGTCCCCTTCGATTTCTATTGGGGTTCGACTTCTTTCTTACTTATATTCATTACTTTACTCTTTTGTTTGTTAATGATAATGCCCTATTCTCTAAGATGGTCATTTAAGATATTTTGATTGTTTTGTAGTAGTTGTATGTTCGTGGCAATTAGTACAATATCGTCGGCATACATTAGATCTTGCGTATATATTGGGTTTAGATTATGGTATCCTAGTCTTGTTTTTCTTGTGTTTCTGTTACATTTTTTGATTATGTTGTCCATATATTTTATGAAGAAAAGTGGGTTCAGATTATCTTCGTCATCCATTTTGAATTCTTCTGAAGTATGACCATTCAGCCGTACGTTTCCTTTTGTTCCTCTATTGAGGTTCTTTCTTACTCTTGTCAGTTTCTGACTTACTTGTAGTTCCTGCACTGCTTTCCATATATGAGTCCTTGGTACTTGATCGAATGCTGCTTTTCTATTATTGCACGTATTGTGTATATATGGTCTTGAGTTTGATAGCTAGAAGGTTGCTTGCGTGTCTTCCAATTTATTCTGTATTTCTCTTCTTAGCCTTCTTTCTAAGATTTTGGAATTTCTTGGATGCAGACAGACATATTGCTCTGTAGTTATCGCAGCTAGTTGTTTCTCCCTTCTTGTGTATGGGTACTATTATATTATTATTCCAGTCCGTTGGTACCTGTTCGGTGTTCCATGCCTCCTGGAATATTTTGAGTAGCTATTGTATGACCGTTTCTCCATCTTTTTTTAGTAACTCAGGAGGAATGCCGTCTTCTCCTGCTGCTTTTCCATTTTTTGTAGTGGTTAGGGCTTTCTATTATTTCCTCTTCTGATATCGTTTCGAATTCTTCATTGTTTTTATCTATTCTTTCTATTCCTTTATTTTGATTATTTTTATGATACTGGAACTTCTTTTCACAGTGTTTTGTCCAGGTTTTTAGGACTCCTTCTATTGTTGTCTATCTTCCCTTCTTCATCCTTGATGTTCTTTATCTGCTTTGTTGGGTTTCCCTTTAGTTTCTTTATTATATTCCAGAACTCTTTTTGATTTTCACTGTGTTCCTCTTTTATTTTCTTTCCGAATTCTTCCCATGTGTTCTTTTTTGCGCTTCCTTGACTTTGTTTCGTTTTGTATGTATTTTTCTCTGTCTTCCCTTCTATTTGCTCTTTTGGACTTTATCCAGGCTTCTTTCTTCTGTTTTACTATTATTAGCTATAGTTTTCTTGTTTGTAAATAATCAGACTTCCTACTTTCCATAGGACCTTATGCGTTTCTTTTACTGGAAAATTCCATTATTGTTCAGTCAAAACGTAAATTGCATATTTTGTTTGACTAAAGAGATTTTTTTACATCCTGATGATGAATCTCAATAATATTTTGTAACGAATCAATACGCAACGAATTAGCAAATAGTACTGTAAAGAAATATTTTGTTAGAATAATTTCCTTTCTCTTAAATTGGACATCTTTTATAACCTTAAACATAATGTTTAAGGTGTAGTACGAGTATAACATAAAATTATACATCCAGTAAGATAACTCACTCATTTCCTTTGTAACATATGATACACACTTACCAGACTTTCTGCATAATGCTGTAAAATTTCCCTGGTTATGTTACATGCAGTGATATTATGTATAGCTGCTAACACACAGCTTGCTTGATACAAGTATGTAATTTATTTTAACCCTACAACAACAAACTAAAGTGGTCGTTTTTCAAAAACATACATTTTGTTCAGACTTTTATGACGTATAGTTTATTATTCATACTCCATATCTAGCCAGTATATGGGTATTATATGGTACAGAATGAGATTATATTACTTCTTAGTTCATTAACTTGATGCAAATTACTTTATAACTGCTATAAAACTTACGACTACATTAACAGCGCATGTTATTATGTTAATAGTCGCATTGATCTTCAAGCGACCAATAATAATTACTATTTCATTGTAATTTATTTTTCTCACAAGAGGAAATTGCCGCTTAAGGTTGCATATCAAAAATTTATGAATACAAGAAGGGCTCTAGCGCGCGCGAAAAAAAAAGAACGAAATTTATATGCTTTCATGATTATATTAGGTTCATCTGAAATTCCCATCAGCCGAGCATTTTTGTTGAGCAAGCTGGGATTTTCCTATTTTCGGTAATGGCTTCGTAAAAACAGCATTTGTTTTGTTTTTTGTTTCTGTATTAAAACTATGCGATGCATAAAATTACACTATTTCATGTCACCCCGGTGTTTTGTTTGTTAAAGTACAGGTGAGATGGCACCGAATAAAAAAAAAGTGTAACAATTATTTTTTATATTATCATCACTCGGTTGAGTACTTTAAAAAATTAACTCCTTCCTGTTTATTTTCGAGGGAAAGCAACCGGAAACAATGCTTTGCCTAAATTCATTAGTACTATTATAATGTGTACATGACAAATGTGTTTACGCGTTTTCACATTAAATAATTTAAAGCTGTAGATAGATAATTTTGTGCAAGACGGATATTTTCCTGTTTTAAGGTTTAGTTGTTATTCTAAAGCAGAGTTATACATCTTCCATTATCTTATTTGCCGATTTAACAATGAAAACACATAAATTGTGTAGCTATTGTATTGTTTTTATTTTCTGATACAATGATAACAATAATTTACAAGACATGCATAATTAAGATATGTTTAAAACGCCAGACTTTATCAACATTTCAGTGCTTTAGTTAAAGCAACTAATATTGTGAAATCTATTCATGCATTTCTTGTCATTGTTGAGTATGATTTCTCTCCATTCTGTCGTATCAGTGATGACCAAAATCTTAATTCCAATTTCCAAAAGAAATGGTTGACTGATAATTGTGTAACGCTTTCTGTGCTCATTGAAATTGAACATTAACTCAATGAGGATGGTACAGTACTCTTGGTTATTTAAAGCTTTGCTGTGATTATGGTGAATACGATTTGAGTAACTGACTTCTGTAAGGTGCCATTCAAATTCGAAAGGCTTTGGTTTTCATGAGGTTTCATTTGTAGATAAGATCTCAGATACTGTTAATTATTAGAGAAGGTAGAAGTATTGTTTGTATACAAAAACGAAAAACTCCTAAAGAATGGAAGATTAGCTATATCTCATCAATATATAAAAAGGGGAACCGAAAAAATTCAGGCAATTACAGAGGAATAAGCGTGACAAGCACACTAAGGAGAGTGTGGGGAAATATTTTACAGAAAAGACTAAGAGAAGAAGTTGGAGGAATAACCTCAGAAGATCAGAACGGCTCTACACCTGGCCGTTCTTGTAGCTACAACCTTTTTGTATTACAACTCATGGAAAAGAAAATTGAGAAAAATGACGAGGTGCATGTTACGTTCATCAACTTAACAAAAGCGTATGATAATGTACCAAGACAAAAATTATAAGTGGAACGACAAGACACATTATTGAAATGATCCAAGAACTGTACGAAAGTAACATAAGTAACATATGTCAAAATTAGAAAGAGCCTGTCAAGTCCGATGAAAATTACTGTTCAATATCTATACAGAAACAGCACTGAAAAGATGGAAGCGTACATGGGCATTCCTATCAACAATGACCATTTTTTCACACTTAGTTTTGCCGACGATCAGGCAGTATTAGCACAAAATTCATACGACACGGACTTTATGTTGAAAAGACTACATTCAGAATACAAAAGGTGGGGATTGGAAGTCAGTCTAGCAGAACTGAATACTTACAGATAAACTCAGATGCCAAATTTGATGTTCTTATTAGTGACGAAATGCAAGTGCAAGTAGACAAATTCAAATATTTAGGTTTGTAGTAGATAGAATGAGAATCAAAACAGAAGAAATACAGCAAAGAATACAGAAAGCTAGAAAGATCATAAGAGCCTTCAGCCCAATATGGTGGGATAAAAAAATAAGTAAAAGGAATAAGAAAAGAATAGGTCAGGTTATGGTGAAGTTGGTACTCGTTTATGGCAGTGAAGTCTGGACAATTAAAGAAGGGGAGAAAAGAAAGCTAACTGCAATTGAAATGGATTACCCAGGGAGAAGTATTAGGATATCAAGAATGGAGAGAAGACCAAATGAAGAAACCAGAGATATATCGTAATGTCAGCTAGAGAAACGGTGGTGAAAAGAACTGAAAAACGGGGCCTTAAATGGTTCGGCCCTTTGTTAAGAATGGAAGACACGAGATGGCCCAAACGTTTGTTTATATGAAATCCACCAGGTAAAAGAAAAAGAGAACGCCCACGAAAATCATGGAACGAAAACATTAGAACAGCAATGAAGGACCGGGATGTGGAGGAAAATATGGCACAGGGTCGAAAGGTTTGGCGTTTGGAATTGGGAAGGCAGCGACTGGCTCAATAGTTAGTGTACTTTGTATAGTTATTGCACTTTATATTATACATAAATTGTGTTATATAATTTCTGGGTCGGAAATGCAAGCTTTAACCAGGTATTGATTTTGGTTTTCTTCTTAAGGCTGTCAAATTCTACTTTTTCTTCTTTAATGTACACAAATGTAAATACTGATCTTTTTATAATTCCTGTCCTCTAGTACTTTGTCTTCTTCCTCCTATGTGATCTGCTATTTTTGTCTTCAAGGCTTTTAGTTTATTTGGGGAGGACCGAAATAGTCCTATTAGGAAAAGGCTTTCTATTAACATTTGGAGTAGTGTTTGTTGATGGAACGGAACATCCTCAAAGTCCGTACGCTCAATTTTTGCTGAAACCAGTATGCAAGATCCATCTTTTCCCAGTTGCTTCACTATAAATTTCTTACCATTCTCATTACACTTGCTCTTTTTTCTGTTGCTATGGAATTTTTTTTGAGTTACCTTTTTTTGTTAAACTCCTAGTTTCTTAAACATCCGTCTACATATTTTTTCGCATTCCATTGCATATCAAAACTAGACTTTTCGAAACTCCGTATTTCTAAGAATGTGCGTTACAAAGGAAATTTCCACGTAAAGAAAGATCTTCATTATTTAAAATAAAACTGGATGGCACATAGTTTACTTAGGATTTTAAAGAAAAGTAAATGCAATTATATAAGAGAAATGTTCCTCTCTGTACGTGGCTTAGAATTCAGAACGTTTGTGAATGTAGGCGTAATGCGTTCTGAAAACGAAAAACTAACATTACAGTAACTGTCTAATCTTCGCTTCTTATCCTTACTATTATTGCTGTACAAAGTACTAACTGTCCTTTAATCGAATTTGCAAAAATACCAAAAGTAGCTGTATGGAGGACAAAATCTGATCATGAGCCACAGACTCGTCTATGGTTCAGGATCAGATTTAACGTCTAGACGTTAACCTGATGGATTTAAGATTAATCAATTCATTATTAATAAATGGATACCTTCCTTGACAAATAAAAACTGCAAAAATTACTTTTGTTTACAAAAGTAAAGATAATACAAATTCAAACATTTTAGACCAATCGCTGCCTTAACAATCTTTTTAGAGTTGTAATTAAGAACAGACATTTTTTTAAGAAAGAAATTTCTTAACCAAACATCAGCATGATTTTAGACAATTCAAATTTACTAAGATTATTTTGACATTACAATCCGAGCTGTGTTTTTTACCAGGAGTGACTTTTAATCTTAGTTTCTCTTTATATTTTGCTTTTCTTGTTTTACAACGTGGCGCACTGTGAGAATTTTCTGTATGAGTTTCATAACCATTTTCGCATTTTTTCAATATTTGTTAGGCAAATACATTTCTTTTGGTGCTTGCTGAGGAAAACGGAAGTTGGATGGCGAAATTCCACAATGAACCGTCAAAAGTAAGCCATGTTTCCAGTTGAAGAGCAAAACTATACCATAAGCCACATAAAGTATAACCAACGGCGAACTCCGATCTTACAACCAGGTTAGTTTCTTTAAGACAATGAATTCATGGTCATCCCTGTTGGGCTAGAAAGTACAAGTCTAACTGTAGGCCAGCGCAGATGGTCTGATGGACTGCGAAGCTCAACCATGAGCCACCAAGAGTCGATAAATCGAGAGCAAAACCTGATTGCGCGCCACCAACGCGACATTGTAGTGCTGGGATTTGGGAGAGGAGACCACCGGCTCTCCCTACTCTCAACAACCCGACTTAGACTCAGTACGACGTCAATAATTCACTGAATCGCACCTTTTCCCTCTCTCTTGTCGGCATGGAGCTCTCTCTTCTTGAACAGCAACGCATCAACACTCAATTTCTTGCAAAACTGGGTAAGAACAATCGGAAAATTTCTGAGGCCTTAAAGGAAGTTTACAGAGAAGATGCCTTGAAAGACCTAATAGTCAACAAGTGGTTAAGCGGTTTCGAGAGGAACGAGAAGATTTCAAATACGACCCTCGCACAGGGCACGCCTTCACTTCGTCTTCTGATGAAGATGTGGATCGTGTCCTGGCTTGTGTCGTCCTAGAACGTCGAATAACTGTTAGAATGGTTGCCGAAGAACTAAATTTGAGTAAAACGGTTGTTTACAAAATTCTAGTTGAAAACTTGGAGATGAAGAAGTTGCGTGCAAAGCTCGTTCCAAAGCTTTTTTTCCCGGAACAAAATTGGAATGCTTCTGAAGAAGGTTTCGTCTTTTTCGACAGTCATCACAGGAGATGAATCATGGTTTTATGAATTTAACAGTCTACTGAAATCTTAAAACAGAGAGTAGGTGCGAGCCGCTGAGCCGAAAACAAAACAAAATTCGGAACTCGAGATCGAACGTGGCTTGTATCTGCCCGAATTTGGCACAAAACTCAATCACCGTCATCGATTACCCGCCATATTCGCTCGATTTGACACCATTTGACTTTTTGTTGTTTCCAAAATGCAAAATGGTGCTCCATAGGCGGCACTTGGAGGATGTGGAGGCCATTAAGACTGCAACGGCAAGGCAGCTGAAGCGCCTTGCAGTGGAGGACTTTCAAGGATGCGTCCAGCAGTGGAAACGGTGGTGACACAAGTGCATAGCTTTAGGGGGAGAGAATCTTGAAGGGGGAAATGTTGTGTTACTCTATTAATTCTCAAATAAAAATTTGATTAGACTTTTATACGTATTTATGGGACAAACCACGTAGAATGCAAACGACAAATGTGTCCAGATGAAGGCAGAATTTGTACAATAAGCCAGCAAAAGCGAAATCTGATGCTATCAACCAGGTTGGTTTCTTTAGATAAATGCATTTCTTTTGCTGCTTGCTGTAAAGAACGAATCTTGCTGGTCATAACTGGTATCTTGGGGAGAGTCTAACCGTAGGCCACCGCAGGTGGGAAAAAAATTAGATGTTTGTAAGAAAGAATTAATCTGATGATGACCAATAGGTATGGATGAATCAGAAGTATCTGAAACAAGGAAATGTTCTTTATAAAATGTAAGTGTTTTCTAATAACAATGAAGTTATGACACGAATTTCGTATCTGTAATAGCTACTGATGCATTAGACTGGCTCTCTTTGAATCTTTTATTTGTCTTCTTTGCAAAGTACTGGCTATGTCGTTTAAATGAATTTTAAAATGGTAGATGTATCTGTGTTATAACGGGTTGAAAAATTTATTTTTACATCCACCAATAAAGTATTAGTTAGATAACCTTTCTTTTGCACTCCTTTGAAATTTGTTCCAAACAGACTTTTTTACTGCTTGCTGTGAAGAATAAATTTTGGCAACTAGTCACGACTAGAGGTTTGAAAAGTACGGGGTCTAACCAGAGTCACCAGAATTAGGCAGGTGGATAAATGAAGGGCAATGCTCTACCATGAGCTACCACAGGTAGCAAAATGTTTCTAAACAGGTTAGATTTTCTTAAAAGAGCTTGCACTTCATCGGCTAACTAGACCCAAGACCCAAAACTGCATACCGTAATATACTTGATAATAGAAAGGTTTGGTAAACTCACTTAACCTTGACACGTGTCACTCTGAGGGTGAAAGCACTCTATAGTGTTTTCTTAAAATAATTATTGCACATTCAGGACTTTCAAGCAGCTTATTAAGATTTTTTCAGATATTTATTTTGAATTAAAAATGACGAAAAACCTGAAGCTTGAGGTTTTCACTTTCAGCTCTAAATCACTTACGCTAACAGTACCTCATAAAATTATCACAGTATTACCTAGTAAAGATCATAACAAGGAATATCATAACACTGAAGAACAACATCAAAGTAGATGTGTTTTATAGACCTCACGCTTTATTGCAAGAAACAAAGCACATTGTAGCTTTGAAAAATTGAAAATAAACCACTTTCTCCTTTCTCTTTCGCAAAGCACTCTCTTATCATAAAACTCAAATACTTTGTTACTTTGTGGTCAAACACATGATATAAATAAACGTAATTGCACATTTTACGATGCTCTATAAAATGCACAACTTACTGTTTGATGACAAAATGTGGTTGTACTACTAAATTGTTTGAATACTTGTTCTACTACATGCAAGAGTGTTCTGAAAACTTATTCACAGAGTCAGTGGTTAAAGTTAAACCACCACGACTTGCCAACTGGAAACTGTTTCGCAACTCTGTTGTTATTATTACAGCTTGGATTTCAAAACATTTAAGCAACAACAAAAACAGTTTTTGTCTTGTGATATGCTAAACCTCAAGTTTTCACTAGTTTAAATATTGTTTATACAAATAAACGCATTGATTTCTGCATCAACATTTAAGTTAATAAAAACACAGATCACCGACCTTTCCTCTATACAAAAGCTTTGTACTTAAAGAGTAATTTCTTAGCCACTCCTATAGGTGAACTTAAATCAAGTTATAGTTGCTTGATAGATTTATTATTGACTGCACTTGAGCGCACTTTAAAAAGCTCGCCCGCGCACTCATATAGTAAACTACGAGTGGGTTTTATGAGTTTTCACTTGGGATAGTATTTCTATTAACTCTCCGAACAAAAATTGTTTACCAGCTGCGCAGCATGGCATTATATTTGGTTTAATTTTTAAAGGATTTTCTTTTTATTAGAGCTTTTGGTTCATTAAAAAACAAAATCCGGATATTTTTATCGCATCTCCCATATATCAGGAAAAAATGTCATAAATTTGTCTACCTTCAAAATAGCAGCGTATAATATATTTTTATCTTGAACGAGTAAAAATGTAGGCATATCCGGAGCTATAAATTTTCGATGCCTTTGACAACGTAAATATGTACAAAAATGAATATAATCCCATTATTCCTAAAAATTCAATACAATACGGCTTTGGGCATCGATATTGAGGCAATCAGTTATGCTTTGATAAGCTGATCTTGTTTTTATTTTCCGTTGGTAAATAAATTGAGATCTATCAGGGACTTATATAAATTTATATCGGTTATGTCACTATTTTGATTTTGATGTATAAACAGTGAGAATATAAAAATATTTTTCCGTGTAATAAGATACTATATAGTCATCGTTTGTGGTTTCACACAGAAAGCATAACACCACTCCTATTAAATCCTTAATAACCACAAGTATTTAAAAACGCAATTTCCCCTAATCTAACCAGAATATTGTCATTGAAACTGGTGATAACAAAATCTAAATTTAGTACTAAATTTCTAAACGTTTAAATAACCAAAGGAGCTCGCTGGAAACACAACTTCATAACTCTGAAGTTTGAATTTTGCTCCATTTAAAGTGTTGAACATTGGAGATTTTGTTAGGTCCCCTGATGGTAATGGGGGACGCATTTTCACGTCAATATTAAAACTGAGCAAACCTGGTGGGAGTTCTGTTATGTAATTCACAACAGCTAAAGTGCTCCCTTTCATTCTTGTTTTGTTTTTAGAGCGTTCCATTTAGAGGTTATAACCCACATTAATAACGATGTAAATTTCGTGTTTAATTTTTTTACATAGTCGTGGAAACCTTTTTTTTAGGTTGCTTTAGAAAAATTTAAAATGCTGATAACTAGTTATTACACTCTTTTTTTCATTGAGAAAGAAAAGGATGCTATCTATAGTTTGGTTACCTTTAACTCAATCTGTTTATTGAATAAATACTTAAATGCAAGAAAAAGTATTCTGTAATCGTACCATAATAAAATGATTAAATAGTTGAAGTAATTACCCGTGAACGAGAAGTGGTATCAAGATGGGACTTGGCATTTGCAGGGAGGTGCTCTGAGATCTATATTCTGTCGCTTTGTCGATCCTCTATATTTCTGTAACGAATAGCAGTATCAAGATGGAATTTTTGCTTTTTTGATCGACATCTTGTATCTCGGCTGGCACTGCAGAAAAATGGTTCCTAGGTTAATGCGTAAAAGTTAGATGGTAAGTCACCCAATCAAGTACAAATCCCGAGCGTGGACCATCGCAGGTGTACTCTTGGAGAACGGTGCCTGATCCATCTCGACGATCCTTGTTCATGTATAGTTCTTTTAAGCAGGTTTATGATGATAACTGTTTCTAGGGTAAAACTCGATCAGTTTTCAAACACAAAATCCAATCGGTGGTCGCCACAGGTAACCACACCAACATTTCCTCCTAAGGCAATAAAGCTTTAGCGCGACAAACTCAAGCTGCAGGCCTGGTACCCCACCAAGCCGGTGTCTAGAGAAGTAGCAATGAAGAGGAGTATTCAAAAAGAGAAAATTATCAAATTCAGTTATTATAAGTAATACGTACTAGGAGTACTAATTTTGGGGCTAATACCACGAGTAATGCCATTTATGCTATAAATTCTAAGAGTAATGCCTACTAATTTCAGGTGCAATTCTACTAGCACTTTCTAGAAATGCAAAATAATAAACTAAACCGCCTTTCTCAGGGCGAATGTGTCGCGACAAAATATCGCAACAGAGTGTGGCAATAGCCCAATGAACACCTGAAATGAGAGAATCCACACTCATCAACTGTTAGACAATAGTTTCACTGTGACAAAAGTAATTCCAGTAATGGCGCACCAGAATTTCTCAGCAAACTATCCCTCGGCCCCAAAACTAGTTTACAATATCCAAGTTAAGATACGAGAACAGGTAAAATGATAATATAGCAGGAAAGACAAAAGGAAACAGTGTTAGGACGCGCTAGGTGTTTTTCAAAAAGAAATCATCCAACATCAAATTACAAATTACCTACAGTATAACAATACATAGTGACTATCAGAGTATATGGTCTATTAATCAATTTTGCTATACTTTAACCTTCTCTAGGCAGCTGTATGAGAATGGTCTACTACAGCTTATGGTTTTGCTCCTCCCTCTTTTAACCTTCTCTTGAAAACTAGGTCATGCACAAGAATAAATTAGGTTTTGTCCACCAATTGGCTTACCACAGTTTTTTCTGTGTTTAGTTTTCTGGAGACGGTTAATGTAAATAATATAATAAAGAAGTATCATGGAAGACAGAAACTGATTATGATTTTTTTGCCTACCCTTTTAGAGAAGGTTAAAAGAGGACGGAGAATAAAATCATAATTTACAGCATTTTCATGTATAGCTGCCTAGGGGACATTAGGTGGAGGGCAAAACCCGATTGACTTTCTTATACACTTAGCTTTCTGGAGAACATTAAGGGAGGGCAGTATCTTGCAATGAACCACCGCAGTATACTTAGGAAAAGTTCAACCCTTCCTTGCGCACAGTTTTTTAAAGAATGAACTACCACAAGTGTCCCTGTTGGTAATCTAGTCCTAACTCGTTTTTGTCCATAATTCTTCAAGGAATGTTTATGGAAGACGACGTCCGATCATGAGAGACCACAGATGGCACGGTAAAGAGCAAAACTCCGTGCATCTTACGTCTTGCTTTTTAGTTAGATTTGGAAGAGGTTAGAGCAAAACTGTAAGTCACCGTTCTCATGCTTAACTGTCGAAAGGAGTTTACGTTTACGATTTGTTTTTGTATATACTTAGCTTTCTGGAATCGGTTAATGGAAGATAGAGACCAACCATCGACCACTGCTTTGTGATGAATATTAATGGAGGCCACCACAAGAATCCTCCTTGGTCAGCAAAGTTTTCCAAAGATTATATATAAAAGATGGAGTCCCTTCGTGGGCCGGCGGCGACGACATGACACAGAAAAAAAACCCGACTCGTGTTTAAGCATAGCTCTAGCTACTAGTTAGGTTAGAAGACGGTGGAGTTGAAAATGAGGAGCAGCAAAATGACAGTTGAACAAAGAGTTAACTTCTTGGAGAAGATCAAGTTTTTGCTCATAGTTTTCTAAAGAATGTACATGGAGAACAGAGATTGACATGTACCAGCATAATTGACAATGTAGAGGATGAAGCAAAATTTGTCTTTGTTCACAACTTCCTAGATAAAGGTATAAGAGGACGAGGTAAAACTACAGTAAAGCCAAACTTGGTTTTGAATTACGATAACAAAGTTAAAGAATGCGAAAATGCGAAACGAGAATGAAATGCCGAAAGAAATACACGTCTTGTGGGAGATTGTGCAACGGGACTGAGGAGAATAAAGGAATATGCGGGGTGTATACTTAACTTTCTGAAAAAGGGTAATCGAAAGCAGAGCCCGACCACGGACCACCTACTGTAGCTCGGTAAAAGATAAAGTCCAGTTTTTCTCTTTTAGAAATTTTTTGGAAAGAGTGGGACCAAGCTGTTAGATCACGCAGTCACACCAAGCTTTTGTCATAGCACAGCAAGGACTAAGCTCAGTCTATGACTAATTTACAATAAGAAAATTACGAAATGAAAAAGGAGAAATGACAATTGACCTCAAGAGAAAGACGAAGATAGGCAAAGAGTTGAGGCGCACAAGGTAATTTCTAGAACAAATTTTACAGAATAATTTATTCAATATCAAAGTATAAGTTAAAATAACAGGGGTGTCTCTCAAAAGTATTTAGTCAATCAATCACAATGGCCTGGCTAGTGAAAGCATGTCTTTCGTCAAACTTGACGTCCTTAGTAGAAGCTTGTGTTGATGTGCTTTACCTTTCTCTAAGCAACTATAAATGGGAAAAGTTTGCTGCGGCCTAAATTTTGTACCATCCACCTCTAACTACAAGAACAAATCAGAAATTGTCCTCTACTGCACCACTTGTGGTGGACCATGGTCAGGCCGTCCTCCACGAACCTTCTCTAGAAGACTATGTAAAAGAACTAATTGAGCTTCGGTCAATAACTGGGCTACTACAGATGGCGCGATGAAGGGCGAAGCCTAACTTGTTTTTTTTATAAACTTCGCTTTCTGGAGAAAGTTAATCAAGGGTAGAATCCAACTATGGGTCACTGCAGGTTGCTCCGTCCTGCATTATAGTTGGCTAGAGAAAGTTAAAGAGCAACAGAGCCCAACCAGGACCTCTGGCTAATTTGTAATAAGAAAGTTAAGAAACGAAGAGAAGCAAAATGATAATAGAGAGGTGATTTTCAAAAATGATTTATTCAAATCAAGTTAGAAGTTGTAATAATTCAAGGTGCCTATCAGAGTATCTGATCAATTAATTAATGCCCCAGCTGGTGAGCGTATGTGTTTCATCAAACATTATGTCTTCAGGCCGAGGTCGAATTTTACGGTGCTAACCTGGTTTGGTCTACCCTCTTCTAACCTTTTCTAGGATCTTTTCTAGTACAGTAAAAGAACAAGCTCGATTTGTTTTTGTACATAGCTTTCTAAAAATGATTAATAGAAAGGGGTGGAGCAAAACCGTAAGTCACAGCAAACCCTTCTCATGCATGGTTGCCTAGAGAAGGTTAAAGCAAAGCAAAGCTCAACCTCGGCCTCTCGGGAAATTTGCAATAACAAGTTAAAAAGTGAAGAGAGCGCGGAGAAGACGAAAATGAAGAAAGAATTTGCTCCTCAAAGTGGATTTCAGAAATCCAATATTAAATTAGAAATTCTAATAGTATGTGGTGTCTATAAATGTATATGGTCAACCAATCAATGGCCGACATATACTAACACGAAGATATTATCACGAAATAAAATCAAATACTTTATTATACATTTGAATATAAACGAAAGACTTTGCGACTTGCTAGATCAAATTTTATATTAGCTAATTTGCAGAGGAGCTAATTACTATTTTTAAGGCAAAAGCATTATTCCTTACAATAATGCCGAACTTGCTAGTGTATCACGCTGATTAGTGTTATTACAGTGCTTTGATAGAATTTAACAAATTCAGATGTGCACATTTGTTTATAATGCTAACACGTAAGGTACAGTGCAGTGTGTTTTTCGTTTTTAGAACTGCAAGCTGCAGGCTATGCCCCATGTACATAGGTGTATACCGATGAAATGAGACTTTTTTTTTCAATTTTAAACGTTTATTAACAAAAAATGGTTACAAATTTAATCTTCAAAATAATAGCCATCGCTAGCGACACATTTTATCCATCTCTCAGGCAATTTGTGAATGCCGCGCCAAAAAAATTGGCCGTCTTTGGCCGCAAACCAATCATCGAGCCATTTTTTGGCTTCTTCGTGAGAATTGAAGCGCTGCTCGGAAAGTGCGTGGCCCATCGATGCAAACAAATGATAATCGGAAGGCGCCAAGTCTGGTGAGTAAGCCGCATGCACCAGCGGTTCCCAATCGTACGTCTCCACCAATTCCCGGGTCGCTCTTGTTCGATGTGGTGGTGCATTGTCATCAAGAAAAATTACTTTGTGACGCCGATCGGCATATTCTGGGCGTTTTCGGTGTATAGCGCTGTTCAAATCGGCCAATTGTCGTTGGTAGCGTGCACCGTCATCTGTTTCACCTGGTTTTAATAGCTCGTACCAAATCATACCATGCTGATCCCAGAAAACACACAGCATTGCCTTGCGGCCGAAGCGATTTGGTTTGGCCGTTGATTTTGGCTTGTGGCCGGGCGGACCATACGATCGTTTACGCTTGGGATTGGAGAAATACACCCGTAACGATTCGATGCAAAAAAGACTTCCTTTTGAACCGGGAGAGCAGCATTTCACAAGTGGTTTTTCGGTTCTCTTGCTGCCTTTCAGTCAGTTCATGCGGCACCCATCTTCCGACCTTTAAAATCATGCCCATGTCTTTCAAACGTTTGCAAATGGTTTTTTGGGTCACTCCCAACTGCTCTGCCATCATTTCTTGCGTTTGACCATCATCTTCATTCAACAATGCTTGCAATTCGGTGTCCTCAAACTTTTTCGGTGGCCGGCCACGTTCCTCGTTCTCCACGCTAAAATCACCACTTCGGAATTTTTCAAACCACCTGAAGCACTGTGCTCTGCTTAGAGCATGTCCACCGTAAGCTTCTATAAGCATTTGATGAGCTTGAGAAGCGTTTTTCTTCAATTGATAACAGAAAATCAACGATGTTCGCAAATCGTAGTTTGAAGGCACGAAATTCGACATTTTTAAGAGCGAAAAAAATGCGTTGTTGTATGAAACATCACAAACAATGAATTGAATATTGTTGACAGATGACAGACGAAAAAAATCAGACATTTGGGACAGTTTAAAAATACTCCTAGCGACATCTGTGGTCTAATAGCTGAAAGTCTCATTTCATAGGTATACACCTGGTACTTTTAGTACAGTTACACATTCTGATAAATTTTCTACATAGTTCTTTCATCAAGGGCGCCTGAAGTTAGAGGATATAGAAATTAGGGACAGATAAGGGTAAGTTTACGAATTCCAAGAATTTCATTTTAGTGTTGCTATTGGGGATATCTTTTGATGCCTCTTCAAAGATACTTGCCAGATTTAAAATTAATTTTGATACTAAAAGTAGTATGCTGAGTGCTAAGGCTCATTGGGATTCTAAGACTTGATTGCAGTAGAAATCATGAGTGAATTTAGAAAAGAATTATATCAAGTAATCTCGGCAATTGTCTCAGATTCTGACTTAAATCTCACAAGTGATGTTATATCCGTAAATTCTTAATTACAATTTGACTTAATTTGATGCAATGAAGACTTTAATTGGATTAATTGTACATGAAAATTTCCAACCCAAGGCAACCTAAGCTAACCATGTGTTTTAGATAGATATTATGTTATCTTAAGTGTAGTAACTCATGATCAATAAAATCTTTTGCTCGTTTGCACTCTATTTCATTAATATCCGGTACGTGGGAAATCATACCCGAAATAAAATGTTTATATTTTGTCTCTTTTGTTAAAAATGACAAAGGAAATGAATATTAGGGGATTTTTAAGCAGCCAAGAATTGTCTTTTGTTGTTTTTTATTTTGAAGGATTGGAAGGTCGGGTCGCGATTGGACTTTTTTCGCTGAGTACGGTGAAGTATAGGCTACCAAATTATTCAAGTAACAGAGATCGTCTTTTATGTTTTTTCTGTGTTGGACAGTTGAAATGAGACTTTGTGTTTTACATACAGGATAAAGTGATTACTGTTTGTCTTTTTGTGAGTCAAAATAAATATCAATTTCATTTTTTTTTATTTTCAGGTGAGCTGACCTATAATTTCCTTACTGATACAATTAAGGAATGGTAAGTTGGATTTGAATTTAAAATTTCTTATTGTTACCAAGAAAATGGTTTTTAATGAGTTTGTTTTTCAGCTCAATTTATAACATATTAAAACTTCATAGAGCGCCTAAAATTTCAATAATAAAGTTTCTTCTTTGATTTTCTTCCGGTAAACTTCCAAACGCAACGCCTTAATTCTCACTCACCAACATTGTTTCCAGTTACTCAACTTTATCATTTAACTAAATTATTGAGATCTTTTAGTAAGAAACGTAAGCGAGAAATCAGGAATATTTTAAATTCCACCTCGGGGTGTAGCAATAAAATTTATTTGAATTACGTTTTGCGCCTGAAAACATCTAAATCCCCGTTATATTCACGTATCGATCAAGCCGCGCATGGTAATATAACCTGCATGTTGATTGCCCATTTATTTCCAGGAAACATAAAAGATTGCATTTAAGAATGCAACTTGTATATTGCAATTTTAATCCTCTAATTATTACAGATATTTAAATGTAATCAAGCTAGATTAAGCAAAAAGAAGAAAAGAGAAAGTTTTTTATTGGGCATGAAATATTACAAACTGAAACTCTGGCGTGACCATAATAATTTCTCTTAAACTGTGGAAAGAAGTGATACAAAAAAAAAGTTGCAAAAAAGATAAAAACTTTTTCTGAGCAAAACCGACACTGAATTCGAGAGCGGAAAATCCGAAAAGTTAAGAATCGTGTTGAAAGACATTCAAAAGGATTTACAAACACTTCTTAAAGGTGGGCTCTAAAATATTGGAAAAAGTACTACAAGGGTAGAATTTTACAACGTGGAGCTTAAAAAAAGCTGGACAGTAACATTATAGCAATATTAAAGCTTCAAGGTTTCAAAATATCTTTTTACATAAATAAAAGTTGTCATTGTAAATAAATGAAATGTGATTTGCGACCATGACTTCAATAATGTAATATGTAATTAGGTGTTAAGAAAACAATGTAGTAAGTTGTAAAAGGTATTTCTTATTACAAGGTATAAAAATGCCTATTATGAATATTGCTTAAGTGTTCGCAATGTATTCAAAAATAAAATTTATGGCGCAAGCTATTTACTGTAATGGGCTTCGCTTAATTTATTATTGAAAATGGTCTAAAACAACACCTTGAAATTAAGTGAGGCTTGCTTTAAATTCTCTGTAATTTGTTGCTTATTCAAGTATTGAAAGGTAGTAGTTTGGAAGAGTTTAAAGTTTGTCTACTTTTAATTTTATTATACTTTGAAATAATCAATATCGTTAATGATATTTACTTCAATGGAATCAAATTACGACAGTCCTTCTAAAACGTATAACTAAAAATAATACGGAAGGGTTTTACTAAAGAATATTGAATTTCAGCCGAGACCTTTTCTTGTATAGATCCATTACAGAGTAATACAATGTTATCTAGTTGCATTGTGCTTTACACCTATTAAATCAAATCCTTTGTTGTATCTAACATTGATTTTTCATATTTAACTACTAAATTAGCCTTAGAAGATGATTTACTTGCTTTAACATAAAACGTTAACAAGAACTCGTACAATAATTTTTGTTTAGTTTTCATCTGTATTCACCTAGTAGTAGTAAACAACACACAATATACAGTTGCAATTCATCACAGGTTCACAGAGGGCTATGAAGTACTATAAACCATTTTTTTCTTGCTCTTAAATAAAAGTTTCAAATTATATTTACGCGTCCAGTTTTTTTTTCACAGCTAGTAGCACATTCGAATTCTACAGAAAACTGCTTTTACCCTGAGAGTTTTTAAACTCCCGCGTTACAAATGAATCGAAGTCGTATATGAAGATCGTTATGGTGTAGACAACTGAAAATCGAATGTTTTTTGAACTTCTTTGTCCATCTCTTTTGCTCTTAATGTGAATTTTAAATTTTACGTTAGAATATCTTTGTATACACCGTTCACGATGTTTCTGGATCGTATATGGCTGTGGCAGAATGACAGTTTGAGTATTGTAAACTGGGCTGTTTATCTATTAACTCGGCTTGTAAAATCTTATTAACGCTTAATGTACTTTAAGGTTATGATTTTATGACAGTTTGACTAATCGGTACTATACGCTTATGCAAAATTTTAGATCGCGCAACAGCGCCAAATACTGACGTAGGTACGGCAATTTTCAAGAAAAAAGGAAGCAACATTTCCAACCCAACAAAATGAAAGCATGGCCTGTTATGACCCAGAAACATTGTGAACGTTGTATAGCTGTATCTACTGACAAATTGAAATAAAAATAATGGAAAAGAACTTTTATGCACTAACAAGCGAAGGAGACAGTAAGTCCGTCCCCGATCTCGATGAAGTTTTTACTGGTGATTCTACATCGAAAATAAATCGATACGTATTTTGCCGTTTGCCTGAACGGGCCCTTCGGGCCTCGCAAAAGTATATTATAGATCAGAAAATGGTTAAAATTGGCTTTCACGAAACTGGCACTGCTCCAGCGATGTAGAATTGCTAGTAAAGATTTCATTGAGATCGACGACGGATTCGGTGTGCCCTCCCTTTGTAAGTCAAAACAATTTATATACTAAAAATATTGAATTTTTGCTTGGAATTTTAAAAAATTGTAAAAGGAGACCGGAAAAGATGATGCAATGATTTTAAGATTATCTTTATCAATATCTGGTGGCGTAAACTTCGGATTTTGATCTCAGAATCAAAATTCCATTGTAGGCTTTTCTTATCTTCTATATCATGCAAACTGGAAGAAGCTCTCTTCAACAAGAAAATTCCTGTTTAGAGTCTGAATTAGAAGAAACCTTTTTGACCTGCATATGACCCTACAGAGGTGATTGATCCTTTCTTGAGTCATGATTCGTCAAATAATATGCCAGTAGACATCAATGAGTGCAAGGGGATGTACAGTCAAACCTTGGATTACAAGCATATAATTCGTTCCGGAAATATGCTCGTAATCCAAAGCACTCGTATATCAAAGCAAATTTTCCCATATGAAAAACGCTCAGCAGACAAAGACAAAGCAGTTCGTATTGCAAGACCTTGCTCGTATATCAAGTTAAAATTTATTAAGACTTCTTGCTCGTCTTGCAAAACACTCGCAAATCTAGTTACTCGCAATCCAAAGTTTGACTGTATTTACATCTCCCTGGGTAAAAATATTTCTAGAATCTAACAATAAAATGTTGGCAAAAGATATAAACCACGTTTAGTATTGACCTTTCTGACTTTTTCCTATCCATAGACTTCAGATTTAAATCTAATGGGAAAAAACTAAAAACTGTGTATCATAAGAGACAAAATACGGTACCAATAGGTTCTTTCTGTTCCTGTTGTGTTATAGTCAGCCATCGTCTTGCCGAAGAAGCAGGACCTACCGAATTTTGTTTTTTGTTTTGGCAGACGTCCGATACCTCGGGAACGGCCGATCCTACAGAGGTGGGACTTTGACATGCGAGGGCCTAGAGATAGTTTGCCTGCGCCAGCTCTAGTTCTTGTTACTTTCTGTTAAAATATTTCAACATTACATTAACGAGGCCGATGAGCTCGCAAGTTTAACTTTAAGCAACATTGGAAAGTAAAATGTAACACGTGTCTAAGACGAACGAACAACTAGCAGTTATTAGTTTCCCTAAAAATCATTAATATAATCAGAAATCTGCAAAATAATATTTGTCAATTGGTGTCAAATAGGGATTTATTTCCTAAATCTTATACTTATAAGAAATAAGTGAAAGCAGAGAACACAGAACCAACACATTAATGAACTAATCTGACAAGCACGCAACTGTATTTCTGTTTGACCATTCAGATTTCTTGTAATTGTATCTTTCATTGTTAATTCCTCATAGAAATTAAAAATTATTAAAGTGCAGCAAGTAACTTTTCAAGTTACCTGCAGCTGCTTGAACTTTGAACGATGAAACAGTGTTTTATAGTCTTTCTACAGTAGTCCAAGCGCCAACACCGCTTGATGATACCATAGGTTTGATATTTACAGAAACTCTTTGATCGGTAAACATATTCATAGCCGATACGGCATGGTTTGATAAATTTAATGTTTAGGGTCTGTTTAGAATAAAATCCGACAATGGATCTATGTAGAGTTATCACAAACATTCATACGAACTTTTTGCCTAGTCGTTTTATATTAGCCTTCGGCTTATACAACACAGGGTACACTGGAAACATTGTTCGTTATATACTCGTATGTGCTTACCGTAGGCATGTTAATAAAGATTGTAATTATGTGTGGATCAAGTTATTAGCTCTATCAAGTTACAACGTATTATTGCAGTAGAGTATTTTGTAGAAACTGGGCCAGTTACGCAAACACAGATAAATCTCCAAAAGCCCATTAATGTAGTAAATCCACTATCTTGCTTTCCAACCCTTCGATGGGTATTTCAGTGGTAAAGAACTGGTAGCCTTGCAAACACCACACCAGCAGAGAGACCTTGTTCCGTACTTACACCTTAAACTGCAGAATAGGTTGTGTAAAAGTGTTTATCTGATGTTGGAGACATCCGCATGTTACTCTTCTGTATAAAAGTTTTAGACCATGGCTGCTTTCTACTGAAATTAGCTTTTGTCCATCGTAATGTCTTATCTCCACGAATTTCAAACACAAAAAGTCAATTAAAGTTGTTCTTATTTAAAACTATGCTAGCAGCCCATTCATTTCATGGTCTTTGGACCCTAATTAACCGCAAAAACGACTCACCACTGGCCACTTCCTTGATAGCTGGATTATTATTAATTAATTCGATCAGTGTTTTGGATTTTAACTGTATCTGTCTCTATAGCTGCAGGAAACAAAACTGTAGAAAAATAGCAAGATTCAGAATTCAGAACAGAACTTTTCTTAACTGCTTTAATCAGACGCCTTCGGTTATTCTATCTAGGCTGATCGGGGGCTGTCATGGTTGGACTAATCATTGATGAATTGACAACGATTCTACTTGAAAGTTAATTTTAAGATAGAAAGTGGAGCAAAATACTAGTGATGATGATTAAAAGGGGATTCCTAGTGTCCTTAAAAATATTATCTCAGTTACATGTTTTTGATAATCCTTCTTTAAACTGGCTACCTTGATCCGGTAAGAAAGGTAAGCAAGACACCGAAATTGATAACATAATTTTAGTTGCGTTAGCGATTTATTAACATATCGAAAAGATATAGATGTGGGTGACACACGGCCTGTGATCGTGATAGCCTATGCATGAATAAGCAAGCACTTCATTTAAAAAAGGTCGTTTTAGGAACTTAGAGACTTGTTTCCTCTCAAAAATGGAGTTTCTGGGAAGAGTGAAGAAAGAATCAACTCTAAGGTAAACCACGGAAAATCTTGAAGTAAAAGCAATCGGAGGATTCACATTTGAACATTTCGCATGCAAACCTAGAATGTTAACTGCCCAGCCATGCCGTTTGTACGGGCTTGCTTGAATGCAACGAAATAATCTGCACCGCCTTTAAAAGATTCTGCTGGCACCCCTGTCAGTAGATCACAAATTTTGTCAAAGATCCTTTCCCTTTTTTTTTCTTGTTTGAGTCCTTCCTTTTTTTCTATTTTTCCTTCGATCGTGTAGAATTCATTCATAGTCAGTCTCTTTCTCTCCCTTTGAAACAATTAGCTCCAATTTTTTCAGATTATACAGGTTCCTTCCTTTTTTTCTTGTTTGAATTTTGTTCTAAATTTATATCCTTGACCAAAATGTAAAGATCTTGTAATCAGAAACTGTCACCTTTTTGAAACCTTCTACTCTTCGGCCTGTTTTTGTTTATTTTGGCATGATGTCTTGACGATCTTCCTTGTAGATTCTAAACTATTTTTTAATTTTGGCTGCATCGTCTGTAAAGCTACTTTACAAATCCATTTTCAATTAGATACAGTAGATAACTTTCTGAATTACTAACTTTCACTGCAACTACTCAATGATCTATATGGGATGATTTATGGCTGTTGATGCGTGATAAATTAATTGGTCAACAACCTTCAGAAGATTATAGATAAGTTAAAGAAAATAAGCAAATTGATGACTTTTCTGATCGACTGTGGTCTCCGATCTCAAAAGGGTACCTGTGACTTCTTTTGTTGTCTTTCTACAAAGTCTCAAACTTGTATACGTAACGATTTTCATAACAAACTTCAGCGTTTTTTAGACGTCGCCGTCGTGGCTTTGTAAATACATAGCTGTTTCTAGTCTTTGTGAAGCCTTAGATGTTTGCGACACCCAAGGTTCCTACTAGCTTTTGCGGGTTTGCAGATTCTTGAAAACTTTCAGGCGTCCGACTCCAACGAACCTGAGGACTAAAAATAGGCAAAACGATTTTTTGGTTTAGTTAACAACAAACTATAACTCATCAAACTGAATCGATCAATTGGCTCGATTACGACACTTGAGTCACTTGTGTCTTGATACATGAGACAAACTGGTTCCTATAAGGCGCGCTTTCAGACGCTGTAATCACAAATGTGATTGAGTTGGAAGTTGTTATTCTCCATATGTGATTCTATTCTACATCTTTAACCTCGCAGATTTGCACACCTTAAGCTAGATATAAATCATACCAGCTTTAAAGTCTTTGATAAATAAAATATAATAAAATAAACCACTAAACAATAGGAAAGAGTACTTTGAATGTAAAAGACTGCAACAGCATAAACTGACAATAGATCAAATCTGAATACACTGATCCGTGATCACTAGTTTATAGGCGTCAAGAATAAGTACATTTATCCATAACCATAAGAATCTTGTTTAAATTACTTGCAATCCTTGAATCAAATGGTCATGGCAATCATATGATTTGCCATCATCTGATGGGATACTTTTGAATTTGAATATGTCTGATTAGTTAATTGAGTAAATCGTGCGCAGTGAGCTAAAATAGATCCAGAACCGTAAACAAGAACATCTGGGAATCGATTCAATGGATTCACTTGAGTGAGTCGACTTTTTGGGCCGATTTTATAAACGAAGTTTTTAAAAGTATCGACCGCAACTTAGGTTTGAATTAACTACGGCCACGTCTTAAACTTTGGTGTTGAATTTCATAAACAATGTTTGCACGAACCAGATCTTTTGTGTAATAGGATACTGCGACGCTCTCAGTAACCATGAAAATTTGGGCAAACGACAAAAAGTCGATGTGTTATCTTCGCTCAATTTATTTCAAACTTTGTTTATGAAATCGGCTCTTTCTCAGAACAGAATGTAATCTTGAATCCCGGGAATATCAGTTTGAAACTGGAGCCGTTTTCTGACTTTCAAAGGATATAAAAATGTCGTTTACCATAAAAGCTGAAGAGATTTGAAAAGTAAAAAGGGATCATAATTCATAAGCTTCTGGTTAGAAAGACCTCTTCGACGCAAGGCTCTTTGTAATTTGGACTTAAGTGATTCATAGAG
>VTPC01007883.1:0-10056 GCA_011009095.1 Ignelater luminosus
TGTTATTGTGCTATGAAATCGTTCATCTTTTATTAATGTTTTTTTTTTTTTGGAAACCAAGCAAGCCTTAGTTCAAAAATACCCTTGACAAATAAAATTTAGTAAAGCGCTTTGGAATTGGGAAATAAGTTTAGACGAACCTGTGCTTTGTGCTTTTGAGCTATATAATGCCTAAGTGTGTCTGTTGAAAAGCTATCAGATATCAACAAATCTATGCCTGTTCTATGACTAGTCTGCAATACAGAACATAAAACACCCAAAGATTTTGCTACACCATTCGGCGTTTCTCGTATCCAAGTTTCCATCTACTCCTATTTTGCCAATCATTTTCCTTGATTTGTCTGCCCTGCATGGTTTGTCCGACACCATCATTCTACGAGAGTCTCGGTCGGCCTCTTTTTCTTCGTTGAGGCGGTGTTCAGTGCCATATTTTTGAGGGCCATCTTTCGTCAGGCATTCTTCTTAAGTGTCCATACCATGCTAGACGCTTACCCTCTGTAGTATCTAGTAGTATCTATCATGACTTCCATTTTTGTTTTGTTGTTTTCTTTCTAACTTTATCAGTTTTCGTCAAACCACAACTCCGCCTCCAAAAATCCATCTCCACAGCTTTCAGTCTTCCTTCGTCTCTCTTCGATATCTCCTAGACCTCTGCCCATATATTGTTATACTTTTACAATAGATTTGTATAGCCTCCTCTTTGTATTCTTTGTAATAGTTTTGTTCCATAAAATAGGGTAAAGTTGCTTTATTGCTGTTTGTCCTTTTCCTATTCGATGTTTTATTTCTTTGTCACTTCCTCCATTTCGCGAAATAGCGGTTCCTAAGTATTTATATTTTTTGCAGCATTTTACAACCGATCCGTCTTCCATTTCCAGATCTCTTCCTGTTTCTCCAAATACTATATAATCAGTCTTTTGGAAATTTATTTGTAGGCATCTTAGCATCTCCTGTAAAGATCACTTGACCACCAACAAAGTGTAGAGAGTACAAGGTGTCATCATTTATTTCCACGCCCATGCTTCCACATTTTCTTTTCCATTCCTGCAGAGCTTGGCTTTGTAAATTTCAAACAATGTGGGCGCCAGATAGCACCTCTGTCTCAGACCCTTTGTGACCTCAAACTTCGGTGATAATAGATTTCCTACTTTAACTGACCCGGTATTATTTATATAAAGTTCTTTGATTGCCCTGATGTATAAACCATTTACACCTTATGCTTTTATTGTTTCCCACAAGAAGGATACTATCAGGCTTTATGCAAATTAATAAAGATTACGTGCGTTTCTAGATTGCGCGCCAACCTTTCGTCTTATGCTAGAAATGTTATCAACACACGCCGGCCAGCCCTGAAACCACTTTGTTCTTCGAGATCGCTAAATTCTACTTCTATCCTTTCATTGAGGATTTTCCCATACACTCTACCTAAGGAACTGAGAACTGTGATGCCTCGATAATTTGAGCAGATGTTTTTGCTGCCTTTCTTAAAGATGTTACTAATTATTCCTTTTTTGAAATCAGATGGTTGCGCCTGCCCTTGAAGACAGCCATTAAATAGTTTTGCAAGAAGTTCAAATAGTATACTTGGTGCCGCTTTTAGAAATTCTATGCTGATAGCTCCTGGGCCAGACGCTTTGCCGCCCTTGGAGGTTTTTATTGCCCTCTGAACCTCATCGCATGTGATTAGTTCTACTGGTCGTGCATGTACATCATTTATGTCGTAGTCGTTTTGTTCCTGCAACTCTGTCCGATCTTCTTTCAGTAGCTGTTTGTAATATTTTTGCCAATCTTCTATCTTATAAGCTGTAGGTTGGTATGAGTTTTCTCGTTTGTTCTCAGGCTTTTTACTACCTTCCACGCTTCTTTTAATCTTGTCCCTCCCTATGTAATTATTTATCTCTTTACATTTATTTTCCCAAAATTCGTTTTTTCTATTTATTATACTCTTTTTACTTCTTTACTAATTCTGGTGTACCCCTTTCTGTCTTCGTTATCTTGAGTGACTATCCATTTTTTGTAGGCCTTTTTTTTATAACTTCTGACTATATTTCCTCGTCCCACCAGTAGCTTTCCGGTTTCACCTTATTCTTGTCTATTATCGCTAAACTTTCGCTTGCTGCTTCGTGGATAGCTTTTCTAATATGGTCGTACAGACTTTAAAGTGTGGAGTCATCAACATTTTGTAATTTATTACTGAGTCTTGCTTTGTATAGAAATAGAGTCAAAGGTTCTTGGAGTGATCTCAATCTATAGTGTTACTATTAGTTTGAAATTATAAATTACGTCATGTCACTCAAAACGTAAAAACGTCTTTAGATAATTCGTACAGCTACGCTGGTTATCTTATTCTCTGAAGAGCAAGTTGTCTCTTTGCGCCGGTGGTCCTGCCTTGTCTGAATCTGATGGTTAACCATCGTTCTATTGAACACTACGCATTTTGAAATATTCGTGGTTTGTTGACTGTAAATATTGTTTGCATCTGTAAGCTTGCTATATCTATTTTTGCACATTCATCTTTAGGTAGACCTTACTGACCACACTGTAATCTACAGTTTAAATAAAACCATAAATAACCTTTTGGAGAAGGAAGATAATATTACATTTATCAATTGATATTGTGGATACTTACACTTTGACCAGAATGATTATTTCTAAATTCTGGATTGGTCTTTGCCTTAATTTCAAAATCCTTTCAAATCTAGTTCTGGAATTCTTTAAACCTTAATAGTCCTTAGTGTCTTTTATTTTTATCCACCCAACAAACATAAAAAACAAATGTACAGAATACAAAGTTCTTTGAACTTTTCTCAACTTTGAACAGAGTCTTTAAACCAAATAGTGCCAAGATTCCCAATATCAATCGTTTGCCAGTCCAAGAAATAAGTAATTCAATATTAGGTTATCAGATAGCGGTCAGATTGGGCTTGTTTGATCCAAATACTCAAACATAAGATAGCTTGAAATAAATAAGCAGGGAATTAGCAGATCAGCCACAATACTCGTCCCAAAATGTTTTCCCGATACAGGGACTATCGACTAATATTAGTGCTTGATAAATTCAAAAAATTCAAAATTTAAAATGGATTTGAAATAAATAACTAGATAGGTTGTATTAACAACCCACAAACGGAATATAGCGGCGATCACTATTTGTAGAGATATAAAGAAATTTTACAAATAAAAGTCACACCGAATAATTGCCTCTACATCAAAAGCACATCTCCAGCTATATACCGTTCCATTAAAGCGTAACACAGTGACCTTTTGTGTTTTTAGAACAAACCTCATATTATTTGGATATTATCATTACTATATTAAAAGTCTAAGATTAACCGTTTAGACATTATTTCATTGTTTGTTGTAAAGTGTTCTCAAACATTTCGATTTTACTTGATTTTAACTATGTAGAACAATTGAGAAACTCACTTAATTTTCTTAAATTAAATTTTGAGCATGCGTTATTTTGATTTAAGAGAGCATAGAATCAGCCTTCTTTGATGCCAACAGTATCTATCTCGATTTAAGAACTTTTCTGTTATACAGTGTGTCCAAGATAAGGATCTACTTTTTTTTTAAATCTCTCTGAAACTATCCAAGATATCTAGATTTTGCAACGCCAACAAAAAGGTCCTATAAATAGCCAACTTTCATCCCATTTAACCGATGCTGTATCTCTTAGCGTTTCCAAGATCCTAATGCTGTGCATCCTTATCTTGGACACACTGTATACCTCCATTTTCAAATTTCAACTTCTTGGTCATTCTTAATGAGTCTGTTCTAAACAAAAATGGAAGCAAATTCAGTGTCACAGTTTTCAAACAAAAGAAGAAGAAGTTTAGTGTTTATAAAAGAAAGTAAATCTTTTTGGAGTATGGCAGTAATCTCTGTGCGCTCTGCATGAGTTTTGCTTATAGTGATATTTCCAGATAAACGGTGCTATTTGCCATTTATAGATCGTTGGAAAACATCCTGTATATTCTCAACAACGGTTATGAAAAGACTACCGACATTATGTTAGCTACTATAGAAAAATTACTTACTTAAGATAATAAACACTAAATGCATTTAAACTTTCTACTTTTATATAATTTGCAAGTTTAATGGGCATTGTGTTCATTTCTGCAAGTTATCCACTAAATTTAGAGCAAACAAAATTTTCAGTTTTCTGCGATTACGCCCGTCTTCTCACTAAGTGAGCATGTAATCTGCGAGAAAGCAACTCGAATGAATCCAAGCTAAAGCAAACTATTATTTTTTTAAATGTACTTTGCTTATAATTTTCGGAATTGATAAATATTCAATTTCTTTGTTCGAATTGGGCGGCGTTTGAAGTGCTAATCTGTAATCTTCGTATGTGATTAATGTGTTCATGACGTTAGAATTTTAACCATTGTTTTGCGTGTTATCTGTGTGGAGCTACACTATCAATCTAAAGTTGATTCATTCAATCTTCTTGGTAGCTACACAAGATTGTCTGTTACAGAAGATCTATCACTTGGAAATCTAAAACTATCGTAAAATTAGAAATTTTTTAATTAAATTTGACTGAGTGAGTTATATTATTGTTTAACTTTTTTTGCTTAAAATGTAGTTACCGTAGTCTTGCTTTGCTAAACTACTTTGTTTCTAGTTGATGTACTTTAAATTGCACTATAAATTTAAATTCCTTGAGGGTACGGGAAAGTCTAATGCGCTACTTGTTTCACTTATTTTTATATGCTCTAGCACGTAGTGAGTATGTTTCTTTGCGATAATAACAAATAAGTTTTAAACGATTTTTCTGTATAGGGGATAAATTTAAAATATGATCCTTGAATTAATATTAATAGTTCCTTTTAGGTTTTTTGACAATTGATGCATGATAGAGCTTGAGATTTACATGAGTATACGTGCATGTTTAAAAGATTCATTTATAAACAGTTTTAGCTCTAAGGACTGTTTCCTGTGTATCTCATAATATGACAAAAAACTAAATCAACTTCGCTGCTGAATAGTTTTATATTCCAACGGAACTAGAAAGTTATAGTGCTAATTTGCGGATGATAACCTTTTACAACTAATTTCTGTTAGTTTGCTGAAATTGCATATTATGGGATGTAATACATAACGTAGTTTGTGATAATATCGCATGCACTGTGGTGCCACACATGATAAAGGGCACCACCGCTAATACAGAACTAATTTCCCTAATGTTGTTGCAGTGGAAGCAGCGATGGGGTGTCATCACTAAACTCTCTCCTGCTGCGGGTAAGTTTTATTCCAACTTGCTTATCTACTGAAATATATTTAAATTTCAGCTGCGCTAAAATAAATTTGTATCACAAAAGAAGAGAACTGTGATAGAAGTGCATGGTTTTCCTTTTTTCAACAAGCTACCGCGACCACGTTACAAATTACTTATCGACGGAAGTGTCGATGAATTACGAGAGATCACGCACGAACGCTATCGACGAACATGTGTTTTATATTATTTGTCGCTTCTTAACTCCACCCATCGTCTTTTCTTTTTCTATAAAAGAAAGTGTCGACATTTCCTCTCTTCCTTCATTTCCCCTAAGGAGACAAACTTGAAGTCGTGCGTGGAAAATGTACGATCTAAAGATTAATCTGACTTTTGGTGCACTTTTGTTGGTGCACGTCGAGTTACTTGGAATTACTCCTCGACAATAAACGTAAAATAAATTGTAGTTACGTTATTTTACCGTTGGGTAACTACTTTTTAAAAAGAAATTGTACTCGTCAGCGAATTTTATTCAATAATAAATCGTATAAAGGAGAGGATGTAAAAGGATGCGTCTTTAAAGGGTCCATACAAATTGCTGACTACGACGGACCTTGTTAAAGGATATAGATATGTCGTTAAGGGTTGATTGAAAATTGCGTTCGTTTTTTCTTTTTGCTAAAAAAGATGTTTTTCTTACGATTTTGTTAAAGTGTCTTAAATTACTTTCGTTAGATTATTGAAAACGGACTGTATAGTATATGTGTGCTTAGATTGCAAAAACGATGGGTCAACGATGAAAAACTGCTTTTACTTTAAAAGAACAAAGATTAAATTTTATTAAATGTTACAAAAACTTTGTGGAACGAGATTTTATAAAATTGTTGGCAAAGTTCAGAAACTTGAGGTTTGTTTTGATATATTATTGGTTTCTAAGGGTGCTCTGCAAAGTTACAAAATACCATAAATTGAAAACGTATTTTGGCGAGTAAAGTTCATAAGAAGAATGATTTCTATTTGTTGCTTTTCACTTTGGGTATTTAGATTTAATGTGAATTTGTACATTTTATTAAGATCTGGCAAGTGAATAATGACATTGAATAATAAAGACTCTAGTAAAGAAGTGAATAAGCTTGGTTGGTAGTTTTAAGGAAGTTTTCTAACCGAATGATGGTTATAACTTTTGTCAAAGTTACTTCGGAAACTTAGTTGCTGACTCACTTTGAGATTATTGATAAATTATTGGCAATCTTGTGATATTATATAACAATCAATTTAGAATGTATCATAAGGGTTCTTTTCAATTTAATCTGCCGTTTTATTATTCTAAGTGTCCCCAGCATTGTGATAGGCTTTTTAAGATGGTACAATTGGGCACAACTTTGAAAATATTTTTGTTCTTATTATTCTCCTTAATAAATTGTTAAATCAAAAAAAGAATTACTAGCTAGTAATTTAACCTTATTAGGAATAGCATTCTACCAGCAGACTAACTATAAATAGGAGACGGGTAAGATTCAAATTATTTCTTGAAAACAGGATGGCCAAACGAGAACGAAATTCAAAGGTCTAAATTAGAATAATCTTGACTGGATCAATAAGAAACGCTTTCATCTTTCAATGGTACCTGCAAGTTACCTTGGAATTAAAGAAAAGAGGGTGCTCCAATATTGCAGAAGTTGCAGAAGATGTTTTGGCCGGAAGAAGAATTAATAGCGCTGGGCTTGAGCGCAATATGGAAAGCGGTAGCCGTCAGAGATCATTTTCAGGATGATCTTATTAGATGACTTACACCAATCGTTGGCAGATGATCAAGTGATTCCGCTAGCCGACTTAAAAAGATCGAAACTAAATGGAAAGACATTTGACCGAGGTGTAAGAAATGGACTATAAGAATTGCGCAATACGTTATGATGATGATCACATGCGGTAAGAAATGAAGAGTTCAGCCGTACATCTTTAGAACTATGTATCTAAAAGACATGTGACCCATCTCTACATATGACTCTGAAATATAGGGGAAAAGATGAAAGGATAATAGAACAATAAAACATATGCAAGCGCACAACGGCCATTCCTACTGGCAATATCAAGAGTATACAGTACAACGACCATTGAAGTTCGCAAACGATCATGTACATCAAGCCACTTTAGCTGGAAACTATGATTAAGTACACGCTTTTCGAGAAAGTGAGGAGAAAGAAAGCAAAGCGAAAGTATTGACCAGAGAGTTAAAATGCAGTCTAACTGTCTAGCTCAGATTCAAGACAAGACAATATCCGATGTCACGTCACTACAACACCTGGCTCTGGTCGACTCAGCTTGTATGAAAAATACAGACAAATTTATTGATTAAAAAAACGTCTCTAGCCGTTAAGATCACTTGCAGCATTGAGGTTGATATCTCATAAACTTACCACTAATTATTTTGTACCTAACTTGTTTGAACAATCCAAGGCTCTATTTAAGAGTAATAGAACCAAGTTGTCAACAACTCTGTTTTAAGTATGCAAGATGAAAATTTCGTTTACAATTGCACTTGTTGAACATTGAATGTCGAAAGTCTAATTCAAAGCACGATATGGATGAAGTTTTGACAAACTGTAGTCTAGTTTTGCGACGAACTAAAACAGGATTTACTGTAGTACATTTTGAATATACCGGCATGAACAGTAGTACATGTGTACTAAATTATGCACTTGCACGTTGCTGCACAGAACACACAGGTTGAAAGGTAGGAGTAGGGTAAGTAGGTAAGATGCTGGCGACTTGCAAGATAGCTTGCTTCCCAGCCTATTTAGATCTGGTCTATCTGAAGTAAATCATGTAATATATAATATTGCACATATTTACATTTCAATTAGCATCGCGTAGTTAGTTTTAATAAACATAAAACAATATTTTACTGTTGGGCTAATTTTAGATATACTTTTGCTCTTTTAAATAATAAAAGAACAGACAAAAATCCATTAATTATTCCTAAGGCAATCTAAAACTAATTTAAATCGAATTGAAGTCTGTGTAAATCTGAATTTTTAATAAGAAATAGGAAATTACTTGTGGGGGCCTACCTTTAACTTTTCTTGTTAAGTTTAACTTTATAGCTATATCAATAAACCGCTTTCCATTTTATTGACTTATATATAATTATTGTTGCATAATTTATATTCATAATAAAACCTTCCGTCACGAACATAATGATTTTTCATAATTTGTAAAATTACTTGTAAAAACGAAAGGAAAAGTTCACTGACGTTTCATTTATACGAAAAAAATAAATAAAAAAAATGCTAATAAGCTTTTTATTCTATTGATCTATACTCCATTACCTGCAATCATACCTTTTAGAGTGGTGAATTGTGTAACCTTACTCAACACTTTCATTTGATTGTTAATCAAAAATAGATCAGCAATAAGTGAGTACATCAGTTGAGAGTCACAAAGTGTTCAAATGAACTTTTCCTTTCGAGGGCATTCCAGTATTCTTAAATACTAACAATAATAATATTATTGTAACCCATTGATCACCACAAACCAAAATATAAAAGAGTTATAAATATTATAAGAGCTGTTATAGTGGTTTTCTTCGAAAAATAATATTGACGTTTTGAATTGAACTACGACTGAATGTAAAACAAGCCGATAAAATGTAAATTCCAAAATACTAGACGGTCTTATCAAAGGATTTTTAATTATATCGAATGAAAATTTAAATTCCATTTCTCCACCGATAAAAATAATTGTTTGAAAAGGCAAAACAATTTTAATTTATGCAAATCGCTATTCGGTTGACAAGAAATTAAATCGACATTTAACACGTAACAACTTCCCAACTTCCCTTTTACTTACTAAAAAGAACTGAGATTTGCAAATGTATTACCTGCTACAGTTACATTGTAAAAACTTTGGGCGGCTGCTATAGCTCAAATAAATATATTACAAACAACTAGAATTCTGTTTATAAAGTCATTTGATTTACAAATCCTACCCGCCTAAATTTCAAATTTTTGTCTGAACTCTCTGGACGAATCAGAATTTCAAGGCTGCTTCATACAGGCATTGGCATTTATTGTTCTTCCAACAGGTGCAATGTGGCTGCCCATAATAACGATTATTTTCCAACTATCTGTTATTACAATACTAGTTAGAGGAATCTATTGTATAACCATGGGCCCTAAGAATTTTCTCTAAAAAATTCTGAAGATTAATATGAGAACACTGTAATTAAGTTGATTCCAAACACTTTAGGCTTGTAAAATGCCTATTTGCAAATTATCACAATACTTTAGTAGTACAAAGTTACATTGATTGGATATAAATGTCAAAACAAAAGTATTTAGTGGTGGTATTCTGTGGTCTAATGGCATTATAATATTGTAATGTTGCACAAAAGGGGCTGCATATTACTAAATTAACTGTTGCACATTTTGAACTTCAGATTGGTCAAAGAATTGAGATGGAAAATGGAAATAATTTTGAAAACATTATTTTGTCTGAAATTGAACTGTTGAAAGAACACTCCAAAACCATGCCATTAGTATCTACGTACTTGTCAAATATTTGATTAGTTAAAAAGAATGTTTTACAAGTTTTACGAAAATTTTTGATGCAGGCGTGTGTTTAAAGCTTTTAACTTGTTGATGCCATGGTACCTTTTAAAGCTTCTAATTCTAAACGAAAAACCCGAAAAAGATTCAAAAACCTAACCCGTTCGTACTTAGACCCCACTTGTTGCAAACAAACCAACTGAATCATCTTCAAAATCTTACTGATCCAGAAAACAGAAATAACTCAATTGGTCAGTGTCAACGCCAAGTAGGTCTCTTATTCACGGA